>JAPQLA010000019.1:19991892-20002116 GCA_029822935.1 Naso vlamingii
ACTGCCCAGATTGTGCGTGTGTGTGTGTATGTGAGAGGGAGAGCAGAGCCGCGAGTCTCCTGCTCTCAGGCCGCAGGCTGCTGCCGCCTTCACCGTCTGCCTGAACGCTAGCACCACGTTGGACCTGGCTGCCAAACACACACTCACACTCACACACAAAACGCCAGTGCTCACAGACAGCCAGTACTATGGCAGCCACCTTCACACCCATACGCACACATACAAACACAGCTAAATAAAGATACACACATTTGATAACAAAAAAAAAAGAAAAACAACTCTGTCATCTTTGTAGCGCACTTTCACACGTAGAGCCAAACACGGTTTTAGTCACGATTGCGTACACACACCCACACAGCACGCACTCTCAGCCAAGGACTATCATAGATACAGTTTGATATAGCCAAACATTGTTGTATCCGAGCCACCATCATGGATACACACACTCACACTCGGCCAAACATCGCTGTAGCCTCCAGTGCGCGTACTTTACACACACAGCCAAAACACTGGCTGTGTTGTAGTTTTTTCCCCACATTGCAAAAAAACACTGTCACAGCAACCACACAGCCATACACACACGAAACACATTTTACAGCCAAATCCTCCAAACACACACTACTTCACCATTTGCTGGCTACGTATACATACAAACACACGCTCATGACCTAATATTATCTCAGCTGGAATTTTCTGGAAATTTCAAACAGTGACTCAACCAGCGCCACACACGCACATACACACACACACACACACACGCATATATATATGTACAGCATACCCTAGTGACTGCCCAAATATACACACTTACTCTCTGCCTAGGCAGAACTCTGATGGTACCTGCTAACATGAGTGTAGCCAAATGGTATCACAGCCGTCCATCGGTCTCTTCTCTTGCTCTTTCTCTCCCCCTCTCTCCCTCTCTCTCTCTCTCTCTTTGATGCATACACACACGAAATCTCGGTCTCGGGCCAAACACCTCGCACCGCCCAAGCCAAACCCTGGCAGCAGCTCCAGCTTCACTCTGTTGGTCTGTCTGTGGTGGTGATAAACCATAGGTAGCGGGCAGTCCTGATGTTGACCGAGGAAATCTGTCTTTCTGTTTATTGGTATTTCTTTCTGATAAATTGTCTCTCAAATATAACTGACTGATTTAATTAAAATGTCCTTTTTTTCTGACTTTGTTATTGCGCTATTACTGAGACCACTGCAAAGAAAGAAAAGAGGTTTTATAATGACATAGTCTGGATCGCGAGTTAGTGAGTGACTGAGTGTTTTAAGATTTATGAGAATATCTACAGAAGCTGCTTTTAATCAGTGTATTACAAAATGTTTGACTGTTAAACACAATCTTCCTTTATAAAATTTCTTCTTTGAGGATAATTATAGTATTATATGTACAGAATTTAAGCTCAGGGTGTGTGTTTAAAAATTTAATTGAATAGAAAGATGTTACTTTACTGTTAGCTTTTAGTTTTAAGTATTAAATGTCTCATATTTTGATCTTAATATTTAAAATAATTGTAGAGGTGTGAATTTCTTCAGGACAACCAAATTTTTAAAACTTAAAGCTGTAAATATTTTATTTGTGGTATTTTACAAGTATTTAGTATTTTACATTTTTTGCGTATACTTTAAAAGAAACTAACATAAACTGTAAAGGTCTCATGATGACATTTTTCTACCTCCTTTGATATCTTTTACTGTCCAGTTTTCAGTTTTTTTGCACAGGTCTCTACTGTACTTTGGTTTACAGCTGTACAGTAAAACACATGACTGCTGTAAGGGCCTGCCCAGTCTGCTGCCCATTCATAATGTGGACTTACTGTGCGCTCTCTCTTATCTTATCTGGCCAACGCAGTGTGCTTCGGCACTTTTATCTGCCTCCAAAGAGCCCATGCTCAGTTGACGTCCTGGTTGGAGGGACACTTCAGGGTCTGCAGACACGAGGAGAGAGAAAAAGGGCAAGCCACTGTCAGCAGACCTGTCATAACAACCAAACTTGGCTGTCATTTCCCTTCAAGTTGTAAATGCATATTTGTGAGCAAACAGACTTAAAAGTCTGCATTTATCTGTGACGTTTATCTGTTACTGTAATGTGCGGTCGCATTTTTTTGCCGCAGCCGCACAATGAATGACAAGATGCGCTTATTGTTTGTTTTTGTTTGGTTTGCGTTTTGTCGGTCTTTAGCATCTCTGTCTCTTTGATCCCGTGCACACTTTTGTTTTGTCTCCTTAAACATCACCCTCATTGTTGCTCTCACAGAGGTAAAGCCTTTGCTGATCTCTTTTGTTTATATTGTAGGAGACAGAGAGAGAGAGAGAGAGGGAGAGAGAGCGCGTTGGAAAGGAGAAAAGGCTGCGATAGTGATTGTGCTGTTTGGCAGCGCCCAAGCCCCGTTGGTGTGGGAAGAAGAGAAAGACGTCTTGTGTTTTGTTTATGACAGAGTGGCAAAAGCTGCCACGGGGAATCTCTGGGCTTGCCGTCAGGCTTTCTCAGGCTGTTCTGCAGCCAGCCAGCCTTTGAGATCCTCTCTGTTACCGAGCATAACACACTGCAGCCGTAACAGAACAAACCATGCTGCCACAGCACACAACCGTCTCTCCTGTTTTGTGGGCACCTCAAATAAAAAGCACCCGACAGAGCAACGTGTCTTTGCATATTGTACTGTCGAGCTAAAAAACTGGCTTGGAATAGAGGAGAGGGGAAAAGTGGCTGTGGTGAAGTGTAATGAGTAGTGCATTATTTTTATTGTTTTATTAAGAGTGAGTGATTGGTATCATAATGGAGATAGTGAGTGACTGGTATTATCATTAAAATAGCGTCTCTTGGCTTGAAGTGCCAAAGGTCTGCCAGAGCATCACACGCTGGCAGTGTCTCTTTGATAACCTTTGAAAGAAGTATATTTGATAGGCCTAGTTCACATTACTAATTAAGATATAATTCTCACTTCTGTTAGTCTGACTTCTGCATAAGTGTTACCACTTGTACAGCATCAGAGGAAAAATCATTCGGCCGCTTCTCATAGTGTTGATTTATGACCTTTGAGCTGTTTTAGCTTAAACTCAACACATTTCTGATTTAATCGAGGTTGGAAAAATAAAAGTGAAAAAAAGAAATAGTGAGGTCCAGAGTTAGTTCAGTGCACTTAGTCATATTTTGGACCTCCTTCTTACTGCCTTTTTTTTTTTTCACTTTTATTTCTTTTGTGAGCCTTAAGTGTGATCATGAAAAGATGTTTCAAATGTGTTTCCAATCAAAAGTGCAGTGCAGGAAATTTGCAGTCACTCCGAGGGAGGTGTGAAATGTGCTCGCCGTGCCATTTCTGCCATGACCGCTCCACACTCTTCCGCTCTACAGTGCCAGATCCCGCCTCCTTTTCAATAGCAATAGTAATGCCTTGGACAGGGCTGTGAGAAAGCGCAGAGAAGCCCTAGCATTGCGGCTAGCCCCCCGGCCAACTCACTGACCACAGGAAAGATTCACAAATAAAATCCCTCATCGTTATTAAGGGAAACTCTCTGATTATTCTGGCCTAGAGCTAATAAAAAGAGAGGAACCTTGACAGTCATGTCTGACATGATTAAAGACTCCTAACGTGCTAAAAGCTGATACTCTGATGGATTCCACAGGTCCTTTGTGTCTTAGTATTTCTTTCTTTCCTGTAAAAATGATCTGTTGTTCATTTCTTTCTGTATTTCTTCTCCGTCTACCATGACATAACATGCATCAAGTGGACTGTCTTTGTGTGCAAGTGTTTTTGTTTGTGCCTATACGTGTGTACAACTCAGGATGACCCACAGCGGTGAAGCAAGCACTGAGTTTTGATTAAATGAAATCTTGACACTGAGGGAGTTCGGTCAGGTCTTAGGCTTTTGTATTGTGTGTGGTGGGAACAGGGCCCACGCCGGCTAAGAAAAGCCCTCCACATGCAGAGCAGCCTTGGCATCAGTAAATGTTCACTGATGGCTCTTGTTTAGCGGGGCCCGTTTCTTTTTTTACACTTCTCTGTCTTTCCCTCTGGAATCAGGGGCACGTCGAGGTGGCTACATATCAAATCTGAAGGGTTAAGTTCGAGGGAGAGCCCCGTCACATTAGAGAGACAGAGTGAGAGAGAGTCTTCTCACACTATTCTTGGCTTCGGAAAAATGTCTGTGTATTTGGATAGCTAATGGTAGCGGGCCAGCCAAAGCCCTGTTGTGTACTCATTCGCTCCAAAACATGCACACACACACACCGAGACGTGAGGCTAACATTGGGGTGTCACAAGCGTACAGATTGGTCCAAAACCGCAGGGTCTGCATTTATCTCATGAGACCATGATGACATGAGCAGACTCGAGGGAAAATTAAAAAAAAAACAACATGAGAAAGACAAGTCAAATGTTGTTATGTTTGGTCTACCATTAAATGACCAGTGAAAACTGGCACGCTCCGTTATTCGTTGCCTTTGTCCTAGAAATGGCTCCCTGCTTTTTTTGTTTTTTAAATAACGATCATAAGCCTCGGTTTCTTTGGCTCTGCCTGACTCGGGAGAGAGTAAAAACCCCTGAAATTTTCTGGTCTGTCCCATCTGTTTCCTTTTGTGTGAAGAGTTTTAGCGTTCGGAGATATGAGGTAAACAGATTATTCCAGTTAAATTGGGAGGCCATCATCATGGCGGAATAGACAAATGAGGCAGTTTGTGCTATTTGGCTCTCTATCAGTTTTCCTGTGATCCCGTGTTTCTTTTTTAAATGAACTCAGCTGTCATATTTTTTTCCTTTTTCTCCTCAGAAGAAGCCCTTCACTGTGAAGGTAACACATTGAAAAGCAGAAGAATTGACAGATATTTTTTAGCTTTTTATTCTGCGGCTCCTTATGATGGAAGGTAGAAATCACTTCCCCATGCCATATTAAATCATGTTAAATGTTGTGTGTGTTTTTTTCATCATTGTTTGTCTACACCTTTTGTCCTTTGTGTTAGTTTTTCATCAGTACAGCATTTATCATTTTTAATTACGACTACCATAGTAATTTATTTCCTCAAAAACATCAAGTATTGATTGGTGTCAGATATAAGTTAAGTTACTTTCGTCATCTATATGTCGGCTTAGATGTGTTAAATTAAATATTTTGAAATATTACGGGCCTCAAAAACATTTATCTTCACAACTATTAAAAAATCGTAATAAATAGTAATATAGTAGTAATAAAACAGCAAATAATTACGGACTGACATTTATATAAAAGCTTAGCAATTATTCATTTAAAAGTCTAAAGGAAAGAAAAGGATGTTTTTATATGCTGAACCTAGTCTTATTCATTCTGGTGAAATTTAATTACACATTAAAACACATTAACAATTGTCAAATAAAAATGGGTGTAGGCTAGGATAAGCAGGCAGTGATAAAAACTGCATTCTTTAATTGAGCTGAGTGGGCTTTTTACATTTTTTATTTGAAGGAAAAAAAAACCTAGGGAGCAAGTGAAGGGAAGAAAGAAGGGGAGAGAAAAAAGAAGAAAAGACAAGAAAGAGGTCATTGAGAAAAACGGGAGTCAGAAGCATTGAGGGGGTGGTATTGTCTGTATTAATACTGTGTCTTCCCAGTGCCGGGTCTCTTTTCAGGCTTTTGTAGCGGCGCCAACCATGAAATGTGTCTGTCCCCAAAAACCATATACTTACTCAGGAGGGTTTCCCGACCTCAGAGAGACAGAGAGGAGGAGGAGGAGCAGGAGAAAGAGTGCAGCGGCCAATGCTCACTATCAGGCAGGCCAGCCAGAAAAGAGGGAGAGCCAGGGAACATGGCTTATTCACCGGGCTGCGCTCACAGCGAGGCCCTGGCATCGGCTGCTAAGTCTGGCTAACAACGCTATTCAGCACCACACAGCCATGGTCATGCTCGAATGAGAGTCACAGTACTGAGTATAAAATCCAAAGCGCCATTACTCTTCTTTTTGTTGTTTTTATTCTGTTCGCATAGTTATTTTTCCTAAGAAGTGAGTTGAGTTTGCTGAATTTTTTTCTGAATTGAAAGTTAGGTCATACCGAAAAATAACAAAACAAAAACCAAAAAAAAATTAAACCCTTTTTCATTTTATTTTGCACATGTGGGTTGAAGAATAAAGGAATTATCATGTGGGCGAGTATAACGCTAATGTTCAGAAAGTGAGAGGAGTTGAGAGGAGTTGTGTCGGCGGCCGTTTTTGGCACGATGCTATCTCTCTGTATGGAAGACGCCAAATTTTCATACACAGTCCCTGCCAACCTCCTCCCTCTGATCCTCGCTTTCTTCTCCTTTCTTTTCTTTCTTTCACTTGTTCCCCTTTTCTTTTATTTCTCTTTAGGGTTCAAATGAATGCCCTCCCCTAGCCTCATTAGCACCCTGGACTCCTGTTTACAGCTACAGAAAAATGTATAATAACTTGTAAGCACAAACATTTTAGCGCTCAATAGGACCATTATCCTTGTTTTTCATGAAAGCAGGCCATCATGGGTCTGTGAGCCTTGACTGAAGTTTTTTTTTTTTTTTTTTTTTCCTCGAGCTTTCATTTAATATACAAAGATGTTTTGCCTCCAGCCAATCGGTTGATATAACTTTATGAAGACTGGAATCCTGCCTTTTTAACTATATCACTACATTTCATATTTGATCACAGGCCGTAAATTATTTTCAGATAAAATACCTTCTGTAGACAAAGTATATAAAGAGCTGTGAAGCTTAACTGCAGTTTTTTTTTTTGTTTGTTTGTGTAACTTTATTGCCTTCACTTTATGAGATTTTTTAGAACATTTTATTTGACCAACAACTATTCTGGTTAAAAATTTTTCACACTGTAGGTGGTAGTTTCTCAGTGAAAAATGTTTGAGTTGTTTCACAGCGGGCTACTTGCGCTTCCTGAGAGACAACCTTCATGAGGGCATCGTTTGGTGTTCGTTACACCGTGAGAAGGAGAGCAGTTTAGAGGAGATAGAAAGTGGGGTGGGGGGGCGAATGAGCGAGCTAGCTGAGAAGCACAACAGAATGCAGAGAATCAAATTTGGCATGCGTCTGTGTAAGCGAGTAAGCTTCAAATCAGTTTGGACACAGATCTAGGACACTAGACGGAGAGAAGAAAGCAGGATGAAACAGGATAGGGAACGACATGGGATTGAGAGGGGGGATAGTGTGTATATGTGTATGTGCGTTCAGGGGACGGGGGGTGTAGTTAAGTAGCAGATGAGATGGAGGGGGCTGGTGGGTGAGGTTGAGGGAATGGGGAAAGTGGGGAGGGGGGTGGTGGTGGTAGAGTGTCCCTCAATGACGACTTGAAAAACAGGCCGGTAAATAAATGGAGTGGCAGTAAACAAGGCTCGGCGCTTCATCAAAAGATTCCATTCATCTGTGAACAGGAGAGTCTCTCTTTTCAGTGAGGAGACAGAGAAAGGCACCCACTGACGCTGACGAGAGGACGGCGCTTGTTTAGATAACAGGATGAGTTTGGAGTGGAATGGCGTTAATGTGTGCGGGTTTGCTCGTGTTTGTGTGAGTTTGGAGGGGGTGCAGAGCAGGTGGGAGGTGGACATAGTCTTAACGAGTGGGGTAAGGTGGGGGTAGAGATAGTGTTGTTTTTTGTTTGGTCTTTATCACTAGCGTGGATTCAGGGAAGGATTGTGTTCTGGGGGTTAGAACTCGGGGATAGGCCGATGACAGTATGTGTTTGTGTGTCTTGTACAAAGCGGTGTAGGGGGTGGTGTGCTTTTGGCAAAGGCTTATGTGCGTGTATGTACAGGCGTGCAGGTGTGTGAGAGTGCATATGTGCATATGTCTCTGTCTGCTCATTGTACATGTTTTTTTTTTTTTTTTACAGCCTGAGTGCTATGCTCTACTTTGCAAGATTTCAGTCTAATGTGCCAAGCAGCAGGCCTTTTTTATGAGAGAGTTTGAATAGTTGTCGGGGTCTCAGGGACACCATGGTGAACAGGCCGTAGCAAGATGCTGTGCATTGCGCTCTGTTTCAGCTATTCATAATTCAGCCAGTCAGCTTATCGGTCAAGGGAACCAAGTGTAGACTAAGTGCTCCCTTTTGTGCATTTTTGTCAAAGTCTTTTAATTAAGAGGGAGATGAATTTATGAATGCAGAGATCAGGGTTAAGTCACCCTTCACCACTCAGTGAATTCTGACTGTAGAGCAGCTCAAAAAGTGTCGCATTTTAGTGGGAATGTTAACAATTCTGTTTAATAGCACATCTTTAGATAGCAGTGGCCTTGTGGAGTCAGATACGTGATATGTCATCTGTCACTTTAACTTGACAGAGTAGCAGAAAACATATACATTAATCATGTCATTCACATCGCCAAGAGACTGTTTTAAAAGCCCTTTGTGTAGGTTATCAGCATCATCCAGCAAACATCTCTCAATTTCTCTGTTGCCGCTTGTGTTTTAGAGTTAGCATTGATGTTAATTTAGTATCCTTCCCTTATATTATCTTTATCTTAACAGGTCTTTTATATGGTTGTAAATGATTCTTCGAACTGCAGGAGTGGTTTTATTTGATTTTAAGGTAGCAAAGCACTCAGAAACCCCCCTTCTTTCTATCCTCTCTTTGCCATCCCAGAGTCCCCCTCCCTAGCCCACCGCCTGTTCCCCTCACGTTTATTGGACCCAAATTTGGCTGGCACCATGGCAACCAAGGCTCCCAGGGAACCTTGCCTGGGTACAATCCAAGGTGCCTCCAGGGTGGCACTGGTTGGTGTTGTCTGCGTCAACGGGCTGTCACCACAGCAGGTTGCTACAACAAGGCTAGCCTCTCTGTGGCCTGCCTCGGCTGTATTGGGAGTGCTAGCTTGCCGACCTCCAATAACTAACTACCAGCTAACGTGACCTGTCATATCCTGTGTCATTAGCCACTGCTACCAGTGATGCAGGTCTCTACAACTGCAGCACAGGGGAAAGCAGGGGAAGCGATTCACCAGTACGCATATTGATGTGGCATGGCTGGGTGCCCAGTGCTGCCTCCCACATGAGAGAACGCAGGAGAGACAGAGAGAGAGAGAGAGAGAGTGAGAAGAGAGAAATGGAGGGAGAGAGACAGCATAGAGATGCATTTTCAATGTATAATATACAGTATGAGCGTATATGTTTTTTTTGAACAATGCCTTTCTCCTGTGGTGTGTAAATTTTCAGCTGCACACATTCGGTGCTGCGTGTCTTGCCAGAACGTTTATGATATTTAAATACATGATTATGGTGTGTACAGCACTGTGCATCTGTTGAGGCAATATGGTTTTATGACTGATGCTGAAAACCATGAGTGTGAATGAGAGGTGAAATTCATTCAAGCGGTTGTTGTTTTATTTTATTTTTCCACAGAATACTTTTTTTTTTTTCCCTCCATAAAATGCGCGTGGGTGTGATGGTGTGTGAGTGCATGGCTTCCTTTGTGAAAGTGAATGTATGGCCATCTGCTTCACCCTGTTTAATTGCAAACAAAACAAGCAGGTGACACACACAGTCCTCATACTTAATGTGATGATTATGTTAGTGTGATCCAGATTGTATGCTAAATAGAAAGGACACTTGTACATGTTTGTATACGCTCTCCCTGAATACAATAGATATCCTGCATCACTCTGGGCACATCCCATGCATCCACCAACCCTTCTACGCTCACACACATTCAAAGCTGAGACCTGGGTAGTTCCTGGTAAGGTACAGTGTGTATCCATGCCGCAGTCTTCAGTCAGCTTTCTCCGGCGGGGCTTTCCCTGGCAGAGCAAAGTGAGCATAAAGTGACTGGACTTGTAGAGTCCTGCTGACTTAGCGTCTTCACACTCTGTCTTTCCGACCTACCCTTTCCTGGCAAATAACCAAAATATCAGTACTTTGCAAAAAAGCTGTACATAGTGTTAATGTTTTGGAAGAGTGGGGTGCTTTTGATACTCTTCAGCATAAATCATCTGGGGTCCAGTTCTTTTGCAGTAGGCAATGTAGTCATAGTAAATTAGCAGTCTGCTATCATCCATCCGCCTTTAATGAAACATAAACAAAGCACACCATCGCAAGCAAAAAGTGGTTAATAACAAAGGGAATGAAATGATACAAAAGTGTACGACTTACTTTTCCATATTTCAGTGCAAAATGCACTTTAGGCAACACTCAGACTCCGACTCTGTAGTGGAACTCAACTAGAAGTCTGCTGCTGTCTGTACAGTACATTCCAGATTTTTACTGCACAAAAGGTGGGTAGGGCAACACATTGAC
>JAPQLA010000019.1:20005577-20017345 GCA_029822935.1 Naso vlamingii
TATGCTAATGCTTAAAAATCAATTGTCCATGATACATAAATGTATTGAGCACATATGCACCACGCACTCACATAAACGTATTAATTTCACGAGTTTGACCTTAACCCATAGTTGTACTTTTAGGCAGTTTTGTTTTCTTGATGGACTAAGTGTCAGTGTGTGTGGCCTTGTGACGTAGGGAAGTTGTCATTGATGAATGCTTGCACATGCACATGCACATGCACATACACATAAACATATATGATTTTATGTAAGTGACTGCGTTGCTTTCTCTCTCTCTGCCTCTCTCCTGTGTTTATTTTTATGACTTTGGTGGTTTACAGGGGTTGTTGCTGCTCACTCAGGCCACATAAAGGTACTCTTGAGATAAAGGAAAGTGTCACAGTGACAGGCTGATAAGAGGGTTGAGTGGCTGCTCCACCCTTTACCTCAGTTCACCCCGCTCTGCTCTACTGTATATGGGTCAGCCCCACAGTGTACGGCTTGCAAATAGTGGATAGCGACATTTTGAGGTGAAGAGGCCTCATTGGGGAGAAGCAAAGGGGTGTTATCTTTATGTTCTGTTTCTCCTGGATTTTAGTGCACTCCTTCTGTTGTATCTTTTCTCAGCCAATAATTTTGTGCCGTCTTTCATTGACCTTTTAAGTGACTTTTGTCTCAGTTTTACTTTATGATACCTTTCATGTTTTACTTTGGGTATTAACATGGTATTAGCCAGTCCTTTATAGTCTGGAGATATGGTAATGTATAGCCTTACTAAAAATTAAATTGCCATTCTTTTCATCATGCAGTGCAAGGTTTCTTTTTGTCTCCAAAACTTGTTGATAGCTTTCTTTTTGTGCCTTTTTTGACACATTAGAGTTCAAATCCATCTCATCTCCACTGCTCTCCCTCATTCTCTTTTCTTTTATATTTTTTTCTCAGCCTTTTTTCTCTTCCTCTTGGTGGCAGGTGTGATGACCATGTGTTTTAAGTATTTTTAGTAGTTTACAGCCCATGCTAAGAGGGATAGGAAGGAGGGAGGCTAGCAGTGAGGGCGGTAGGAAGGAGGAGCTGCCTTGCCCCGGGCGTAGGGTCATCTCAGGTGAAATTTCTTTCCGGGCATGTGGGCATGGCCTCAAAGAGAGAGGGAGGTATCGGAGGAGGAGTCTGTTGACATACAACAAGATAGATACAAAGTTAGCAAGGACAGGTCAGGAAACCAGTCAACAACCAATATTTAAATATACCTACTTTTACATTCTTAGCACAAAAAAGTCACAAATGTGGAATAAATTCTATTCTTTAACTTGCTTGCAGTTAGATTCTTTAACTTATGAAGATTCCAGTAGTAGAAATGAAAGTCTTGAGAATGAGGAAAAGAAGGAAAGAGGGTGGGAGACAGGGAAATAACTCCTTCTGGCCTCTGGCTGTACTGTGGATGCAGAAAGAGTTCCAAATAAAGGAGAAATATGCATCTGAGTGATACATTGAGTGACCGGTACAGTGTGAAATGTTGTGAATTCTCAGTGACAGCAGCGGGATGTGTGCTCAAACTTGGAGCAGTGAGAAAGGAACCTCATTAGGGGAACTCTGTCAAAAAAAAAAAGGCGGGGGGGGGGGGACTTTGAAGAGAAACTTTTAGTGAGACTAAAGGAGGGAAAATAAACTGAGTGCGTTGGGTTGGAGGGATTACAGATAATTTCCTAAGTTCAGATATGAAAAGAGGGAGGAGTAAATGATAGAGAGGAGGGGTTAGGGAGAAACATAGAAAGTGGGGAGGTGGCAAGAGAGAAAAAGACAGAGAGGCTGTAGAGAGAGAGAAAGGAGGAACGTAAGAGAAAGAGAGAGAGCTTCTTTGCAGGGCGGGTTTCCTGAGGTCACAGAACTGAATATCACACAGGAATGTGGAATGCTGAATCGCTGCCAAGGCAAACACACCGGCTGGGCCACCGCCGCCCCCAATGGCTGTCAAGGGCTGCTTTATATACACACAAAGACACACAAACATGCAGTCTTACCTATATGTGAAGGAACGTATATACATTACAGTCACACAGAAAGCCTGATGCACACTGAAATTGAACATACTGCTCCGTTTATGTACATGTGCATGAACTTCTAGAAACAGACTTGCTGTCAGCACATGCAGAAGATGTAATTTTTTCGTAACTGTAGCTGATTGTGCATGTGTGAAGTGATCAGAAACCAAGTTTAGGTATCTTTTAACTGCAGCTCTGTGCAGCCATGATTACTCAACGGGGATATTCTTGCTCATAAATGAGTGCTTTTCTGAAATGTTTTCATTTGTGTGTGTGTGTGTGTGTGGAAAGAACATTATAATGGACCGTGACAGCATAGCTGAAATGCAGGGAGCTGTAAGTTATTACAGCTGTGACATGCACGCACGCACACACACACACACGCACACACAAAAAAAACCCGCACATAAATAGACACACGCTTGTGTGTGATTGCACACTTAGCGAACGACTCATTTATTGCACGTTGGACTAACATGTTAAAACACACTCGCACATACGCTGATCCAGTGACTAATACACCATGCACACACATGCTAAACTAGCGTTTGATGTTTTGTCAAGGACTTAGGTTATATCCGCCGTCGGCTAAAAATAAATGCAGCAAAAATGTAGAGTAGAAGATCACCTTTGAAGAATTACTTCAAGTATAAATGACGAAAAGAGAGAGAGATAAAGTGCTCATCTAAGGGCCAAAAAACTCCTCCATTTGTCCTTTATGTTCATACCAAAGTCAAGTGAGGATCACTCTGAACATTTGCAATCGATTAAATCAAGGAGGATGCTGCAGTACAGACAGTCAGACTCAGACAGGGCTGCACCAAAAAAGAAGGTTTGTGCTGAGAGAGGAGATAGAAAAGTCTGTGTGACTGTTTTAGTGCACACTCATTTATTTGGCCTAATGATTTACTTGTGTGTGCTCGCTCATAGGTCCCTATAAAAGTTAACAAGACAAATTGCTATGTCTCTATCCATGGTTGTTTTTTTAGCTGTGGTAAATTGAGAGGCTGCGCTGTGTATCCCACCCTTTTTCTTGTGATTATATGTAAGTATTTGACTGTGTCTTTTTCTCCTCCTGCGCCACCCTCCCTCAGTCGCGGAGCATGCCAGGGTCAGAGGTCATAACAACTGAGCCACGCCGTCAGTCTTTGATGTGGTTTGCTGTATCCATGCGCTCATGCACACACACGCACGCACACACACACAAACCAAGGTCAAGTCAAGACAAACAACACTCACACTTAAGGCCTTGTGCCTCCGTTTGCTCTCTCTCAAGGCGCTGACAGCCAAAGAGAAAAACAAGGCCAGGGTTTTGCTGTGCTGGTCTCTGGACTTTGATGTGCTCACCTGTTTTCCACATATACATGAGCAGGTTTTGACAACAACTGTTAGGCACAGGAAGCCATACATCTGTTGCATTATGGATGCACACTGAAGTACTGACAATTTTTAGTAAAAAAAAAACAAAAAAACAAAAAAAAACCTTTGTCATGGTACTCCACCAATAATAACAGGCCATATAGTTTTAGCATTATATGGACTTTTTTCATCATAGCGTGGAGGCTTAGAATGAATATAATGTTGGTGTATGATGTATAAAAATTTTTTCTAACCTACTGACATGTGCCACAAGGTTGTCCTTTCTGTGCTGGTAGTAAGTATGTTTTGACAGAATTGGACATATTATATCTCATGCCCCCAGTACAGCAAAATGAGGACCTCTCACTCAAGGTCTGCAACCACATTTCTGTGAAAGTCATCAATATAAAATACTGATGACTGAATTTGTAAATTGGCAACATTTTGCCCTAAATGGAATCTTTTCTGCCAGAATGTTGTGTTTTATGTTTGAGGCTACCAGTTATTTCTTACAGGAAGGCAGGCTCTGTGATTTTGTGCGTTTTTGTTCACACCACGGGAGTTTTAATGAGCTCATCTAATTTGCGCAAGTGTTTGTATGCACACATATGTCAGTGTTTCCTGTAGGATTTTTTTCAGTTGCAGGGTCAATGATTTTTGTTGTACCTAGGAGGCGTGGACGTTGGAGTGGTGTTCCCAAATTAACTTTCCAACTGTGATGGATGAAAATATACACCAGCCAAGCATATTTTTACCAGCCAAAATTTTGACAAATGCTGCAGTAAAATTGTCACATAAATATAGCTTCAAGCAGCAATGAGGGGGTAAAGCCCTCAAAAAGCTGTATAGATATAATGGTCTTTGACCTTTCTGCAAAGTTTTGTCACAACTGATCGGTTAAAGGCGCAGAATAAGTCCACCGTTTTTGAAATTTAGCCACAAAGTGTTTATATGCTTGCAACAACTGTGTGTGGCAATGAAAGACCTATGGAAGGTTCTCGATTTCAATTTCACAACAAGATGTGCCAAAATCTACACACTGCCTCTTTAAAACCCTCTGGCAGCCCCAAGGACAGTTTATGTCTCAGGGGTAAAAGAAGGATTTTTTTTTTTTTTTTTTTGCATTTTTCGTAAGTATTATTTGCAGAAAATGTAATGGGTGGTGCTTATAGGTTGTTTTTGGGACATTTGTTTGGAATGATAAGATGAACATATGCACAAAATATCGTGACTCAAGGCCAAACGGGACATGAAATATGCCTGTTCAAATCGACATTTACAAATGTTTGTTCCTTTTGATTACTGGAATATGTGGACAAAGTTTCATGTCTCTAGTTTAAAGGGGGCACGAGAAATTTGTTTTCAGCTGTTTGCTATAGCTCTACCCTTTGGCCGATTGATGTCAAATTCCCGCCGTGTGCTCTTGGCATGACACTCTGCCAGTGTGCCTGATTTCACAACTTTTGACTGTATGGTTTTTTACAGAATTTGTAGAAATGAATGAGCCTTCGTTAGGACTTTGGCATTGAATTTCCGTAAAACTTTCCGTTTTGATCCACATACATGGCCAAATGAGTATAGATTTCCAAGGTGTCTGAATGCACGATGAAGCTGTCCCTGTGTGTGTGAAACTCTGACACAGACAGACATCAGAGGACAGAGACGGAACCTAGTGGGACTCTTGGTGTAGTTTTTTATAACGAGACTATTCGGCACAAACCCACCAGTGTGGCAAATAGGGTAAAAATTTTAAGCTACACAGACCGAAAAATTACTCATCATGTTGTAACATGGCAGATGTTAAGTTTTGACCTTGTTGGTCAAGAACATCAAATACATTGTGCAATACTTGTTTATTTAAACTGTAACATCTATTTTAGTTAACCTTAGCTAGCAAACTATATTTTTTGATGTCTTGTTCTCCAGAAACGTTATTCTATCTCTGTCTGGGGAGAAAATGCTTCTTGAGTTGTTATACAGAAGGATTGTTATGTTGGGCCGCAGCTGTAAAATGTGTACGTAAACACCGTATGTACTTGTTTATTCGGTTGCTCACACATGTACAGCCGGCATGCACGTGTGTCGTTCCGTCCACACCCTGTCATCTCCCTCCTTCTCTAACTCCGTCCCTCTGTTCTTTTCCTCCCGTGCTTTTAGCTGTGCAGTTGGGAGAGGCAGGCCCGGAGTCAAAAGTGCAAGTGTGCCGCTTGGCTGATGAGTCACAGAGAGGCAGCTTTCCCCCCACTGTTTGTAAATATGTGGTTACCCTAATTGAACGCAGCTCCAATTCCCAACAACTTTCATTTCTTCTTTCTTGCGCTTGTGTGTGCGTGTGTGTTTATGTGAGCATGGCCACAACTGGAGCTGCAGGACACACATAGCACTGATGCAAATCGCTGTGCAAAAGTCACACATAGACACAGTCATACATAATGGAGGTAAAAAGGTTCCACTTGCACACACACACACACACACACACCAAGGATTCAATTGTTATTTGCAGAAGGATGTAGCTATCTTCCTGCCTGTTGGTTTCTCCCTCTTTCTTACACACACACACACACATACACACACACACAGCGACTTTAACATCTCTCCATAATTACAGGCTGTGAGATCCCAGTCTAAAGGCTGTGGTTTGGCTGGCCTTCCTCTCCCTCCATTAAGACACTAAGCAGCGTGTGTCACTCAGCACTTGGACGGCTCCTCTCCAGAGGTGGCAGCAGGGGGCCAATAAATGTACACTCTCACTCTCACTCTCACTCTCACACACCCACACAAACACACACACATCCTGTCTCTCTCACTCTCTCTCTCACACACCCACATACACACACATGCAGAGGTGTTACCGAGGGGCCAGTAAATGTTTTCCCTGAGGGCTTTCTCTGGGTGGCACCGGCCTTGCTTCTGCCAACTATCACAGCTCATATCTGTCCTTTTTTTTTATCTCATCTTTAGTACGTTTTACTTGTGTAAACTTCACTTACATTCAGAAAGGGTCGACTAGATGAAGTCATTAAAATTTGAACAAACTCACATGGGTTTAATGCTAAACTGCCAACTGCCCAAAGACAGGGAGTCCATATATTCCAAATTCAATTTCCTTTTTAAAAACAGAAGTAATTATTTTTTAACTATAGCAAAATTTTTAAAACTCTTAAAACTTCTAAATGTGACTCCTCCATAAACTCTTTTCAGTAATCTCCTATTTTGACCTTTTGACCCAAAGCAAGCCCTTAACTAATCTGCCTGTTATCACTACAGACACAGAAGTACTCATTGCTAAATTCATCTTCCTCATCCTCTAGTTTTTCTTTCCTCACCCACATCCCCACACAGACTTAGTAATTTCACTTTTAGGTCCTTAAATAGTTTTAATAGAACTAATTAGATTATGTCCTCCTTCACAAGCCCAGAAGCACCTTGTACAGAATTAGACTTTATTTTAAACATTTTTGCTTCTCTACCTGTTTTTTCCTTTAGTTCTGTCTTGACTTTACTTCGTGATCCTTGAGCCATTTAATAAACAAACATGAGACGATTTTCCCCAGATTTAAACTCAGTGACGTCATCCCGTGCAAATCCAGAAGGTGGTCTGTGGTGGCAAATCCTGTATAATTTTTCTCACAGCACCTTGATCTTTAAACTTTGGTTTTAGTGGCAGCCGAGTGCTTACGGAAGTATGGTGGCTTTACCCTGCTAAGTGAACTGTGAAATCATCACCTTAGTTATGCTTTGCCTGTCACCCACATTATTAAGTAGTAAGATTAGTTTTTATACATTTAAATTTGATGTTAATCTTGTTTAATGCTTCCTAGTCTGAACACAGAAAACATTAAACACTAACTCTAACCCTTACTTAGGCTGTGAGTTTTAGCCTCAGTGTTTTTTTTTTTAACAACTTTTAAAAACTACTATCTATCAAATTAAATCAAAATTAACAATTGCATTATATAAACAGAATGCATTCATGTGTATTGATCCAAAAAAACAACATAAAATACTGCCAAGAATGTGTTTCAGCGCAGTGACATTTGCAAGTGCTGTCATCAGGTTGCAAAGGGAAACGTGAAGGCAGCTTATCCTCACATGCTGTACATAAATGTTGAAATGAACTCTTTTGGATGTAATGTTTTGAATTCCTCAGCCCTTATGACTCCAGATAATTAGCCTCAAGAGCTTAGACTGTCACCTGCGGCTCCATCTGTACTAATCATTAACCTCCGTCTCTTCTTTACTTAATTCGACTTTGATTTGATTTACCTGAGTTGACTCTTGCCTCAACCAAACATTCAGGGTCATGGAACATTCAGCTGCAGCAGTGGTCTGATCTCCCTCTGACCTTGCACCCAACCTGACAGAGCAGTGTGTTTGTGGTAAAGCCATATTAGCATTAGACTCTCTGGCCTGGCCTGGTGTTGGTAATGGCTGATTAATCGACTGGTGACAGTATAAGAGCTCCCCTCAGTCGCAAAGCAGCTTAGCCTCTCCGGGGCACAGCCAGAACACCCTGTGATTGTGTGTGCATGTTGCACATGTGTGGATGTGTTTGTGTAACGCTATGCCGTTATGGGAGACTTCTGCATCCCAAACTACAAGAAAGAATGAAATATGTCGACTGTAAGTCACTGATATTTCTATTCAGTTTCTAAAGTAAACACTTATCTTGAAGTCTACAATATGGTTTATGGCATGTAACTAAAAAACAATATGGACACAAGATTTAGTGACTGAGAAAACAGATGCAGCTGTGCAGACACACTCAAATAAGTACACACACACACACAAACGGCTGTGACAGTAAACACAGTTTAAATCCACTCGGGGATTACAAATCCACTTACAGTGGGTCAATTTGACTATGTCAGCTGTAGATCCCACACTGATCCTGCTGCCCTTCCACACTGCTTCATGTTGCATTTTTGAGAGAACTAATATGAACATGAAAAATTCCCAAGTGGTTAGTTGCAATACATGAAGCATGCTGAATATGAGAAAAACATGCACGCACATACTGACTGCAGTGCTCAATGGTGATCCTACTTTCTGTGCATGTCACAGATGTTAAGACTTTGTAGTCTGCTGAGCTTCAGAACTGTTAAAATTGTTTTGATTTAATGATGTGAGGATTAGACTGAACATAGAGGGCAGTAAAAATAGAGCACAAAATGAGAGAGTAGAAGCAAAGAGCAAAAGTCAGAGCTTTTGCATCTGCTGTTTTTGTAAAAAATGTGAACAAGTGAAGGAATACGTCATGCTACATTCACAGTGCTATGTTTTCCTTTTTAAGTGCTAACTATTGCTACGTTTATGCCTGGTGTCCACTCTTCATCGATGTTTTAGAGCCTCTTTAACAAAGACATTTGAAAACGTTGCTGAACATGTCACCAAATTTTAGTCTAAAAACTCTGCAGTTGCATTGTACTCTGGATGGGCAGAAACAGATACTCAATGATACAATAGCGCAGACACCTGCTCTCACTTAATAACTGTGTCATTTATCATGTGTTTATAATACTTTTGGGAACATTTTCATCACATTGTTGCTCCAAGCAAACAAATCTCTGGTCTTGCTTTTCTTTATTGCTTGTCATCTGTCTTCTTTTTCTGCACCCGAAGAACCAACCCTCTGCTTCCAGTTTACACCAACACCAGCGCCGATTGTACGTGCATGGTCATGTGACTTGTGTTTTAAGATATGTTAGACTGAATGAAGATAATTTCTTCAAAGGTGCTAAAATGCTTGTCTGAATGGAGATCGTTTTTGTTTTAGAACATTGTTTTAAAATGAAAACGTAGTGGTGTGGATGTAGCCTGAATGAGTAATGACACTTATGATATTGACTTTAATCACATCTGTTTATGTGATTTCATCTCCCTTCCCCATGGCGCTCCCCTAGTTCTTGGAATTGGCCACAGCCTGTTCTGCCAAAAATAATCGCTTGTTTGCTGCTATTTACTTAAATCTGTCAAAGAGGCACTGTTGGAGCCCATGCTGTTATGGTTCCCTCTCTCACTCTGTGTGTTGTGTGTATGTATGTGTGTCTGCAAAAGTGCACAAGGGCATGGCACTGTGTGTAATGTTCTATACTGTTCTCGCAGTTGTGTGTGAGAGTCGGACGTATCCAGGCATCCCTAGTCGGTGGATGCACACACTCTTTCTTTCAAACACACACACACAGACACACACACACAACCAGAGCCAGCCAGCTAGAGAGTGTGAGACGCCTCAAAATCTCTCAGTGAGTAGAAACCTGGCAGAGGCTATGGATTCATCTCAACGTCTCTCTGTGTGAGACCAGAGGCCTGTGAAAAAAATACACCCTTTAGAATATAACACACAGGGCCTCAGAGAAGTAAAGAAGTGTCAGACAGTGGTGATTTGTGTGGTTTGGATGTTTGCCTTTGTCAGATGAGCGATGTCATTTTTTCTCCCACTTCATGAAAGACGAGGAAAGGGGGAGAGTGATTGGTCAAAGAGCATGCAAGGTGAAAGGATGCCAGGCAGATGTCAGCTCACACCTCGCCTCCCTTTTTCTTCAACTTGTGTGCTTCTCTCATTCTCTGTCTCTGTCTCTCTTCATCATTTTTCCTAACCTTTTCTCTCTCTAATCTTTTCTGTTTTACTCCGGGGTCTGGAGGCATCACAGACCGCTCCCAGCTGGAACCGGGTCTGAAAGCATCCAGTGATATATAAGTTATTATTAAATCTGCTCTTGACTGCCAAATACCTCATCAGTCTTACGCGCATGCACACACACATATGTGTTCACACATGCACACACCACCTGGCAGAGTGAAGCAATCGCTATTCTCACAGAAGATAGACATTAAAAAAGAAAGAAAAAAAATGCAAAAATACTCTTCTGATTAGAAGTTGAGGGGATCGTCGTAAATCTTCCCCCGTGTGATGGCAAAATGGTAAACACATGTCAAAGCTGTCTTTTCAAAAAGCAAAGCCTGCAGTTCTTCTTTTTGGAAGTCTTATGTGTTACAATAACGATTTCACAACACCCAGCGGCCCACAGTCCTTATCCTTAGCCAAACTAGATATTTACAATCACTCACAAGCTCATTAAATGCCAATAATCACCAGTCTGTAATAACCTCATTACTCGACTGGACATGTGACTCCGTTGCTGCAGAATGGCAATTTTGCTGCACAGTCAAACATGGCATCTGAATTCACAAAAGTGCATAAAGAGCACTCGATTAATTATAAACTACCATTGATGTTTTCATTCTGTTTTTATGCTTTTGAGGCAAGATTAATAAAACACATCACAGATGTTCATATATGAGACAATAACTCACATAGATTGTTTTAAAATGGTTTAATTCAACCCAGATCTGTCTGTCACTTGTGGTGGTGTCAGCACACACTTTAGGTTGGAAAAAGTGGGGCTTCCTTTCCTCAATTCAGAAGAACAGATTCAAACAGGATGGAAAACCGCTTCCATGGAACAAGATTATACATTTATCACAGTGAACATGAAGCTGGAATGTGTGGTGTTTTTGATGCACCATTATGTTATGGTGTTCTTGTCTTCTCAATAACTTGATGCCCTCAGGGAATAACTGTAAAAATTGTAACAATAATTTTTAGTAATTAAGCCATCTTTGTTGGTGAGGTTAACAGTTCTTTTTAAGCTAGATTCTACATCTGGACGTTTAGATTCTAACCAGGGCAAAGCAACAAGTAAATGTTTAAAATCTAAAATCTGACATTGCTGTAGGATGTGAGCCAGTGTAAAGTACACACAATCAAGAGTCCTAAATAAACTACACTGTTTTCTATTTGCTATTTATTTACAACTGTTTATTTATAACTATTTACTTCGCTACTCACAAACTTTTTGTTTTGAACAAATAAGAACCTAACTCTGAGGATTAAAATGAATTTTAGCATAACAAATTTAGTGTATTCCTTAAACTGTGTAGAAATAATGCTCCACTTACAGGTCACTTGTTGAAACTGAAATGTAATTATAAGCCGCTCTTAAATGACAGCAGTCTTTCTTTTGAATGTGTTTTTCCAATTTATGGTCTCAAACCCAAAATAACTTCTGTGATGGTTTTCTTCATTTTGCATTAGCAAAGAGAACAATAGCCTAATTTGCTGAAGGAAACAATGCATTTCAAAAATGCCTTCCATTGTAGTACAAGGCATGAAGTGAGGTGCTTGCAAACTTTGAATTTTGCACGTGGAAGCATGGAAATTCCTTGTTCACTGTGAGTTCAAGTTCTGACATTGAACTTGAGCATGAACCTGAGCCTGAACTAGACCTTGACAAGGTCAAAGCCAGTGAGCGGCGGGGGGGGGGGGGGGGGGGGGGGGGGGGGGGGGGGGGGGGGGGGGGGGGGGGGGGGGGGGGGGGGGGGGGG
>JAPQLA010000019.1:20018321-20031181 GCA_029822935.1 Naso vlamingii
AGAGAGAGAGAGAGAGAGAGAGAGAGAGAGATGAAAAAAGTGAGGAAGAATGGAAGCAGACAGAGAGATAGACGGGGCAGAAGGCTGAAGAAAAGCAGTCAACAAAACAGGCTAGGTGGAAAAAAGAAGCTGGGAAGGAGAGAGCGGAGAAACAGAAGGATCCTCTTACAGTCAGGACATACTGCAAGGGTCCTCCAGGGGTTTGTCTCCATAGAAATGCAACAGAGAAACTGTATTTTATTACATGAATTCAAAAATCCACCCGCGGGAAAACTAAAGAAGTGCGTGCGGGCTAATTGCGTGCCTGTGTTTGCATGTGTTGTGTGTATGAATATGAGCACATGTGGGTTTGTGCTCGACTGTGCACAGGTCCACGTCTGTCCAGTTGTGTCGGAGCCCTGTAGTATGTGTACTCCTCTCCAGTGTGTTGTACATCAGGAAGTGGTTTTGTCCTCCTCTGTTTGACTCTGGTGTGTACAGAGCCCCTGAACCTCTGCTTGGAACAAGCCACCCCTGTGTTTTCCCTCCTCCTTCTCCTTCTGCATATCCTACCACGTCTCTCCAGGAAACACTCCTCCTCCCTTCCTTCCTCCCCCCCGCCCTCACCCCTCCGTCACTGCTGTCTGGGCCTTTATCACTCCTCTGCCTCCTTCCTCTTTCTATCTATCTGCAAGGATGAAAGAATGAGTGAGGGGGCATTCCTTATATGTGCATAAATGTGTGTGTGTGTGTGTGTGCGTGCGTGCACCTATGTATCTTTGTGTATACATGGGTCTTTGTTTGTGCAAGTGCGTCTTTGTGTATGTGATTAAAATTCTGTTGACTCTAGTGAGCTGGCTGTGTGAGGGCTCCTATTGAGTTAGAGCAGGTGGGCTCCTGCCACTACAGTCCTGCTAATCACTCCTTCCTCTGGGTGACTGACTGGGTCAGGCAAAGGACAGCTGACATACAGAAAGCCCACTGTTAAGGCCAGATAGAGTGAGGAGAAGTCAATGGATGATGAGACACCTTGTGTACTTGTTCGGCTTTATTTAAAGGCTTTAACTAGTGAATTTGGTCAGTGGTGCTGTTTGGCTGACATTGCTATTAGGGATGCATTATAAGGATTTTTTCCAGTTCATAAAAATAATAAATAATTATCTGTTTCTTGTGGAAGATACCATTATCTTTGTGTTAAAAAAAAAGTTCATAATGTAATTTAAAGTAAAGATGGCTAAGATGGATATAGTAAGCAAATATGGATGATTTTATGATCCAGAGTTCTGATCTAACCAAATCTTATTTGCATCACTACTTCCTCCCTCCTCTTGGAACCTTGCAGTGCACGTGTTGCAATTTACAATCCTGTTGTCTTCCTGCTGTATGAAACTATAAACAACCGTCCACATTGGCGACAACATGTTTGGCTTTCTAGTCCACACCACATGGCTCTACCCCGCTGCAGCAGTTTGATGTCATCAACAGATTCCTGCACTTAATCTTCTCCTTGTTTTCTTGCTACTTTTCTCTTCTGTGTTTATTGGCGCATCGCAAAGTAACGTAAAAGGTGCATATTGCCCCCTGATGTGTCAGGCAGGGTTGGGCGGTTGTGCCGTCATACCAGATCGTGGGGAACTTACAAATAGCGATGGTGTCAGCTTCATTTCCGTGACATCATTAAAAAGTGCTGTGCAATGTGCATTAAGAGTCTTTGTTTGGTGAAAGATGCTATGAAAGTGATGGCAGGCCTTTTTGTAAACATATAATTTGTCAAGTAACCAGTTAATAAAGAATAGCAAAACTCTTAAGAAACGGTCATGATTGTGCATCAAATTTTTGTTGTTGTGTGAATCATATTTCAGAGTTTCCTGCAGCGCTTTATAGTCTGCACTGCCGTATAGACAACCGTGCCCCCTACCTTAACTACCATTGCATTAGTGTTGTCAAAGAGATCGTTTTTTACATATTACTGTATTTTAAAATGGTACCATTATTCATTTTCCACACTAACAATAGCAGCTGTGCTCTCTCCTTCCTCCTCTCTTCAGTAACAAGTTGATACACACACGGTGTAGTGCGCACAGCCCTGCACCCCTTCACAAATGCTGCTGTCTGCCTCTTAACTTTCACTTTGGTGTAAGGGCCACCCTTGGCATCGACTTCCTGTTGGCAGCCTTGGTGTCTCAGCGCTCTGACGGTCCTGTTTTTTTATGCACTGTTTTTATCACTGAGTCAAATTCCTGTGTACTCTTTGCATTTGGTGAATAAAGCGATTCTGCTTCTGACAACCAAGTTTTCAAGCACTGTTCAGTAAAAATGAGTAGTTGGCTAAGTTAACCTCATCGTGATTAGTTCAATGTTATCTTATAAAGTGTAGTGTTAGGAAAGTAACTAAAACAAATAGGCTACAGTTGAAGAAGAAATTGAAGAAATACGTTTGCCCCCCCCCCCCCTCACCCACCCAGCACACACATACCCCTCACCCAACACCCCCTATCCCCTGGGCTATGTATACCAGGGTGTAATTTGGGGAAGGTTTAAAAGTATTAAAAATATGATACCTCCCAACACTAGTGTGTAGATACTGCATTTAGTTAAGTAAATAAAAGCTTATTGGCTTCATATTTACAACTCCATTTATCTATTTATTTGGCAGTCATTTATCAGCACCAATAAATATTGTGCATCCCTAGATGCCCTATGTCCTGTTGTGTAAATTTATCGCTTTATGCCTGCTTAAAAGGAAAAATAAATAGGTTGTAAATGATAAATGAGCTCAGAGACGAGTGCTTTACAGTTCCTCACATTGAATCCCTTTATAATAACAAAAAAATATACCTCACAATAACCCAAACCAAGAGACCAAACAGACCAGTTGTGGCAGAGCTGTCGTGCAAGGCCGGTAAACAGACCAGCAAAGCTTTCATCTCTGTATGAAATCAGATCAGGCCACAGCTCAGCATCACTGGTAACAAAAAAGCGTGACCAATAATGCTAGTCGCTAGTGTAACCCATTTAACCGTAACTAAATGAGATATCATTGACAATAACATTGTAGCCTACATGACAATGATAGCTGTCGCTTTTCCCAGGTTGGAGAACAGTTTGTAAGGAAGCTGCAGTTAACTCCCCCACACCAAGGAAGGTAGAAAACGTGTATTTACTGATCACAGATTTATTTGACAAGTTAATTTGTACATATGAGTCAGTGAGTGCAACTTTGCCAGCGCATCTATTTTTTAGTTCTGTGGACTTTTTTTGAAGCCTCGTGGTAGCAGAGGTCTTAATGAAGACAGAGATTTCCAAGGTGGAAATTTTGTGAACAGTATGACTGCTGTGCTTGCCATGGGTCAGATAAGCTAACAGTCAGACTCATTAACCCTGCTAGACGGCAGACTGACTTCATCAGATAGATAGTCACTCACTTAGTAATTTTCTCCTAACTGAGTGTGTGTGCATGTGGAGGGGGGGGGGGGGGTAATTACTGTGTGTCCCTGTATCTAAATGAAAAAAAAAAAAAATTAAAGTCTGAATACAGCAGAAACTGACGCTGAACTGTTGTCGATTTATAAATCATATTTGCAATAATAAGCAAAAATGGTTTTGATCTTTGACAACACAGCCTGTCGTTTCTTTACACCATATGTTCAAATGCTCAAATAGGCTACCTAAATTGGCAATAGTCAGTTAGGGAGAAATGGGATTTATTAATTTTGATCTGTGCCTGTACCTGTTTTTGTGTGTGTGTGTATAAACATTAATGCCTGCTGTATTTTAGTAGTCATCAACTACTCCCAAAAAGTTCTTGCCAAGTTGATTAATTACAGATCTTTTTCGTTCACCCAACAACAATGGTCAGTTCTTGACAAAAAGTATATCATGACAGCACATTGCAGAAAATGTTTAATTCAATCTGATAAAGTTCATTATGTTAAAGTATTTTCACACTTTGGACTGTAGTCAAGGTTCGGGATGTACGACCATGTTTCTGTCTGCCTCTTGTTCTTGCTGTGTGTTTGTTGTTTTAGCACCAACACTGCACAGTGTTAAAGAGACACGACTGTGAAAACTATGACTTGTCAACAACAATACGCACAGTGCCCCCATCTACGTATCTGCTGTAGTGTATTAACTGTAATTGCATCCCCACTGCTTCATTTCTGTACCGCGCTCAAACTGCAGATGAATGATTAGTCTACAGCAAAGCACAGTGTAGACCAGTTATTTTGATAGTCAACTATTCTGTGAAACCCCGAGCGTAAACGTAGTGAATGAGACGGATACGCAGCAGGGAGACGAGTCCACCAGATGTGCTAACAAGGGCCATCCAACAACAGCTGCAGACAGATGCTGAGATGCTCCAATGGCCCACCAGCCTTTGATAGAAGAAGGAAAGAACGAATGTAAGAGAAAGAAATAGCATTTGCTTTTGTTCTTCATCAGTCAAAGATGTGGGAGTTCTGAACTGCGTCTGTTGAATGAAGTGTGCAGTTGCTTCAAAGAAGGAGAGCACTTGTGTTGTTTTTGCGAGTCGAGTGTGTCTTTGTGTTTTTTCATGTTGTCTCTCAACCTTCCTTGCATTTATCTGAATCCCGATATCAACGGTAAGTCACTGCACAGGCTAATGAATGCATTTCTTAACAAACCTAGCGGAAAGTGCTTGATTTTTAGGTTGACATTTAAAAAATGTCTTTGATTTTTTATGATGACTTCTCAAGAGGTGCAGCTTGTCTTAAAAATGTTACGGTGTAGTCAAAACACATTTAATTTTTTCTGTTGATTTGTTAAGGAACCATGGGAATGGGAAAAAAAATCTCTTGGCCAGTTCATAAAATATCCCTCGATAATGAAGTTAAAAGAACTGGTCAAGTGGAAGCTTGAGTCAGAGGTATATGTGTCTATGCCTGAAGTATCCAGCTATGTATTTTCTTGCAGGACTTTTGCCAGTGCTGCTGCCCATGGTTCTTTTCCTGGCCTGTATCCAGTCCAAACTATAGATACACCAATCAGACTGGCTGCAGCATTAACAGTGAAAGAAGATCACCTCTAATCTCTGATTTAAAAAAAAAAAGTTACATAAAGTACTGTGAGCTGCAGAGTATTATTTCAGATACCTTGGCCAGTAACCAAGACGTTCTTAAGTCTGGCAGGGATTGCAGACCTTTTTTTGTGCGTGTCCCCCCGGTGTAGAAAGTACAGAGGGTTCATTGTGTCTTTTCTGCCTGTGTGAGGAGGGGGAGCATTCGTGTGCACACAAACCAGAAAGCACGTACCTTCTCAAAAAACCCTCCGTAAGTATGTTGTAAAGCAGAGATGAAAGTCAGTGTGTTAAGTAGAAATCCACCTCCTGTTTATTCCCTCCTCCCCTCCCTCTTTCCTTACTTCCCTCTATCCATCTCCTCCTCCTTTTCTCCAGTCTTGGTATTTTTTTTTTTTCCTGTTCCCTTTCTCCCCATCAGGCTTAATGCCTGCTTACAGCTCCATTTAGACTGCATGCGTGGAAATTGGGTAGGGGATCTTGTGGGTTTTGTGTCCTTGGAGATAACCAGTGTGTGGGAGGTGACAAAGGTAGCGTAAGCCGTTTGAGTGTATGTGTAAGCATGTGCATGGGTGTGTGTGTGTGTCTGTGTGTGTGTGTGTGTGTGTGTGTATATAAGGGAGAGAGTCTGCTTTAAGTGCAGGAATAGATCTCTGACAAACGGCAGTGCGGAGGGGTATGCATCTGTCAGTGTTGTTTGAAAAGCCAGAGGAGACTTAATCTGAGCGAGTCACTCCACCTTGTGTTTGATCAGCTCGGCGTCTCAGCTCCGCCTGCATCAAGCTGCTGTGTTCTGCTTTGAGTGTTCTGTCCCGTGTTGTCCACAATCAAAGTATAAGTAGTTATACACAGTCAAACAAAAGTTTTACACAGTTAAAAGAAGGGGGGAAACAAATGATCCTTAATGCAGTAATATGCTCATACCAATATTGCAGTTTTTTCTGCCGTGATATTGACAGTGAAGTGTTTGTGTTTGAATTGTGAACTGTTCTTCTCTCTGGCAGTTCAGCCTGAAGATAGTTTGTAGCTGCTGTCTAAATGATGCACTGTGATATTTATTCATGCGACTTCATAACAGGAAAGCAAAACAATGTGTGGTTAAATCCTGCTGTCTGAGTTTTTATTTTTTCCCCATTTTATGAGCTTAATTGTTTGTTTGGTTGATTGTCTTGCATGGAGGGCTTGATAATGTGATACCGTAGCCTCAGTAGCAACACCAAAAGGATACTTTTCAATACATCTTAGTGACAAAAGATGCCAAGCTCAAGTGCATCTGTTTAATTTTGTCTTTATCCAAACAACTGCGAAAAAACTTTTTTCTAAGTAAAAAGAGGTACACAATTATTGTTTAAAGACCCCATGAAACGGATGTCAGAGTGCCATTTACTCCTGAATTTACATATTTCCTGAGAAAATGATAAGCCAGGGTGGGACATGTGGCATATCATGATTGGTGTTTACAGTAGCCAGTCATGCTGATGCGCATTACGCCCCTCGCGAAATCTAAATTTGACAGCAGTCAGCAGCGTAAACATTTAGAACAGCCATGACGAGAGCCTTCTCTCTGCTGTGGAGGACTTCTCGCCACCACCGTCGCCAAATCCAGTCGATTTTAGTGACTCAGACAGGGATGAAAGGGAGGAAGAAGAGCCACTAGGGTTTGGAGTGAGGCCGCACATGTTCGAGCCGCTCTCTACAGCTGGCAGTGCTGCTGAGCCGGCAGAGATGCAGGCTCATCCTCGCGACATGTGGTCCTGTTTATATATGAAGTTTATATAGGGTGAGGGACACAGAAATATTCAAAAAAGAATTTTATTGGGCGCAAAATTAATATACGCCCAAGAGAGCAGTTTGAGTCATCAATATTTTTTTTAAAAAAACCTGTAAAATTAAATTAAAACTGCAAACTGTTGGGCCATATATTGTCTTATAGGCAAGGATAAGAGTAACACATACTGTATCTGATTTAAAAAAAACAACTAAAAATCGATTTTCATTTCATGGGGACTTTAAATCAGAAAATGTCTAATGAAAGAATAATAAACAAGAATAAGAGTCTGACACCAACTTTTGGTACTTGTTGTTTTTCAATATCTGGTAATAATGGAACATTTTAGTTAATGCTGTCAATTC
Organism: Naso vlamingii; assembly: GCA_029822935.1. Classification (NCBI taxonomy): domain Eukaryota; kingdom Metazoa; phylum Chordata; class Actinopteri; order Acanthuriformes; family Acanthuridae; genus Naso; species Naso vlamingii. The sequence continues at coordinate 20,025,472 of JAPQLA010000019.1, forward strand.
TAAATGTGGACGAAAAAAAAGATTATATTAGAATCTTGATTCTTATCCAGATATTGATCCACAAGTGTCAAATGTTGTTTTTTTATGTTAGTTAATAACATGAAGTTGACAGAACAGAAAAAGACATTATGTCAAATGAGATAACAGTGCAAAGCATGGACAATCTCATGCAGGCTAGGACTAGAGTTTTCTTGTAACTTGGCATTTTCATCTATTAAAAAGGCAGCACGTGTAAGTGTTTTTTGATTTTTTGATCTTTTCCTCCTTCTTCAATTTACCCCTCTTTCACTCACCTCCCCCTCTGTTTGTCTCTATCCTGAAGTGTAAACCTCTCTTCTCTTTCGATCCCACTGATGATCAGCTTGGCCCCATCATCAGCCCCACCACCGTTGTTGTCATGGCCCGTACATCCCCACTAGTTCAGCCAGTAATCCTCTCTAAACAATCCCTCATAGCCCTGATTCACGTTTAGCTTGTCAATAAGCTCAAGTAATCACTATCAGCTATTAAGGAGCCAAAGCAGGAGGATCTGCGGCTGATTACCATAACCAAGAGCTATTAATAAGGCCTCAGTGAGCCTTACACGCCAGGCTGAGCTGTATTCTGGCTGAGAATTAGACCACCACCCAGCCTCAGCTAAAACAGTCTAACACTGACTTATTGATCACGCACATTGATTAGAGTATGTAAGGGATTGAGTGCTAATATGCATGACCGCTATGTCACAGTGAACTCTTAACACAGTACGTCATAAAACCTTTTATTTGAAATCAACCATACCTTCTTCCTCAGCCATTCTCCTTTTCTGCTTGCGGTCTCCCATGAGAGAGACAATCAGTGAGGGCGTCAGTAATTTTACCACAAAGCCCCCAAGTGGATTACATCACAGCCTTGGCTGATGATGTCTGTCACAAGCCATCAGCATGTTGTTGACTTCATATAACCCTCTACTTAACTTTTTTGCTCCTCGTGGAACTGGTTGTAACCAGTTATAGCGAGCCACGGGTATTAGGCTACCTGTTGTATTAAGACCTCTTTCTCACTGAGATGTACTGGATATGGATTGGTGTGGTTTGCTGAGTCTTTCTTTCTTTCTTTCTTTCTTTTGTGTTTTCCTTCTAATGATATGAAATGCTATGAAAATGAGCAAGGTTGTCCTACACAGGACGCATCTGTTGGATTGTGGAACAGGATGTGGAATCTATGTGAACCATCAGACACACGTACCGTATTTTCAGTCCTTTAGTCTGCCAGAATTTTCTCCACAGTGCTGGAAGAAACAGGGGGAGCAGGTTTGGTATATACAAAGAATAATATATACAAAGCAGAGAGTATTAATATCACAAATTAGGTTTAATCATAAATGTTTGTATATGGTGGGAGGGAGGGGAGGAGGAAAAAGCTTGTATGTGTTTGAGGTAGAAAGAGCACAACTTGTGAGAGAGAAATAAACAAAGTCAGTGAGAAGAGGAGGGGAAAGACAAAGCTGGGCAGTGACTGAGAGGGAAAGAAAAGAATTAAGATAGAGAGAGAGAGAATGATGGAGGGGGAGGTGGATAATTGCAGGAAAGGGGGATTATTAGTTCGTCACTATCCCCAGTCTGGAGGCTCTCAGACCAATGCTGTGGATAAGTGAAATCATATGGCTGTCTCATTGCAAACCAGAGAGTGTTGATGAGTGCGGTTTCAATATAGTTGTAAACATTCATTTAACAGCACTCATTAAAACGACGAACTCGTTTATGCTATGGCCCATATGGCTTTGTGCGTGTGTGAGTGATTTTGAGCATGTGTACCTCTCTGTAATACATATTCCTATCAGCTTATCTTCCACACTTGTGTCATGTGTTTTTTACACGGAAATCAAGTGCAGTCAAGTGGATATGTGGTGGCGTTTGAAAGAGCCATCCCTTTTAAGTAATGTGTCCATGAAATAATTGGTATCGCAATTATGCGTGCACTAGTCTCACTTAGCCAGCCATATCTCTGCAGCAGTGGAGAATAGTGTGGTTGCACAAATAATCTGATGTAGGGAACAAAAGGGGCTTGCTGGCTTGTTTGTATTTGTTTAAACCCATTGTAACTGTCTTGAGAGGTGCTAGGCCAAGACGCAGCGACGGATCCCTTGCATAGTAGCAACACGCAGATAGCATATAGGGAGAAGAATTCTGACGAAGAACGTCACCCCCATGGCAGACTTATACCCACTGCCTACATCTGGTGAGTCAGATGATGTATGCATAGTGGCACAGAGCCAGAAGAAAGCCACTACGGTACGGTAAAATCAAGCTTACTGGCCTGATCAGGGCTGTTAGTTGGAGAAAATGGAAGAAGTGAAAAGTGAAAGAAAGCCATGAGATTAAAAGGACATTCGTGGAAGGATGAATTTCCCACAAACACGTCAGAAGACATTTGTTTTCGGTTCCACTTCACTAGATCTCTTTCATCGGGTCTTGGTCTTTTAAATGTACTGATTATAACAGAAAACAGAGTGTGGCGTGTGATGACAAGTTGGACTTAAACTACTAGAAACTATAAACATGGTGCCAAAAGTTAAATGGATTAACAGATCAGACTTTTTATTGTATGTTACTGTTAGATCAAAGTTCTATTAAAAATATTAAAAACTACGTTTTTTGTTAGGCAAATAGCCCCCCCCCCCCAATAAATCAAAACAGTTTTTGGTATATCCAAACCATTTTGAGTTTTTCTAAGTATTTCATAATTTTAAGGATTACCCACACAATTTTATCCATAAGGAAAAAAACTGTATCTTTTATATCTTAGAAACAATATGGCAGTTTCTCGTCTTTTACCTGAAAATGAAAATCTGTCGACTTTGTTACAAGATATTTTATGAAAATAGATACACTGTAAACACCACAAAGATACAGAAAACTGAATGACTCGGTGCCGTTTCCTAATTTCTTTGATTGTCACACAGATTTAAGAATGTTTTGTGGCAATATGATGAAAAATGTGCCATACACCGTCAGTTGTTAGTGTAGCAAATGAGATGAATAGGTCTATCTTAACTTGATAGAAAGTTCTTGTGGTATTGGAAGAACTTGTCAAGATTAATTTAAATAATGGAGGAAAACAGAAAAAAAAATGACCACAAAAGACTAAATAAATTGGCCTTGTCTTGGAAGATGTGTTCTTTTTTTGTCACGGATGAATAGGAAATACAAAAAATGTTCAGTTTGTTCCGTCTCTAACCTCCAGCTGTGGGCTCTTGTGAAGTCTCTTCTTTATCGCCATCTGCAATTGTCCTCTTTCTGCTCACTGTGAAGGTCCTTGGCTACAAATCGCCAGGAGAGCTGCACAACCAAAGATAACGCTAATGAACTTGTAAGCTCAAACCTGTCACTTAGCTGTTGTATTTACAGTTTTCTAGAGAAAGCCTTGCCTCAGGGAGACACTTCAAAAACAGAGCGAGCTGAATGAGAAGAGTAATGATGTGTTTGTTAGAGATAGCATGAGGAGCCCCAGCCTTTGAGGTGATGCAGAATGCCATGTCTGTGGTTGTGTTATGTGGTTTTCTAACTTGTATTTAACCATGAAGGTTGAGTAATTAGGTGTTCTCATCTCAAACAGTGGACCGGAAAGGTACTATATACAACTGAGATAGCATTTAACATGAAAGCTGCCCGGTACAACCACTGTCTTGTACTGTTAACTAATTGGTGTGTCAAGCGACAAAGCATAAATTGGCCTTTAGTGCCTTGCTTATGAAATGATTCTTGTAGATTCTACGTTCTTATTGTGGACAAATGTTATTTAAAGGTCCTATTTGTGAGATTCCCAACTCGTCAAATACTGACGCTGTGGGTCGGGAGTTCGGCCCACCACTGATCAAAAGCGTCAGTATTTGACGCACTGGGAAACCCAGCTTGTCAAATACTGACGAGTTGAGAATGAGACCCGAAAGTCAAATATTTCTACAAAGTGGACCTTTAAGGATCAAAACTAACAATACCGGTAAATTGATCTTATTGGCTGTGTCATAGCCCTCCAGCTGCTGGTTCTGTCATCACCTGTTTTCTCACATTAATTTCAAACAATTAAGGCTTCTGGTCATCGCACACAGACCTACATCCATCTCTCTGTCTGTCTGTCTGTCTCATCTGTCTGTCTCTCCCCGTGGTCTGTCCTCAGCCAACCCTGAGCAGCTTTATATGCGGGTCTAGTTTTTTTTTTTTAATGTTTTTTTTTTTTTGGAGCTGATTTGCCCGACATCAATCCAGGCTGGACAAGCAAAATGCTTTGAAATGACTGAAATCCCCCAAAAGCTGATAGTACAGGGATAGTACAGGCTTATGTGTTCCAATGGGATCTAGAGGGAGTTAGATAGAGAGTAGGGGAGAGAGGGAGTTGTTCCACTGTTGAATTCAAACTAACGTAAAAATCGTATCACAAAAACACATTTTCAGTTGTTCAGTCTGTCTCACTGACGCTCCTTTCTTTCGCTTTTGCTCCCTTCATCTACCTCCGTACTCTAACTCCCCTGTGTATTTATTTTCTTTCCTTCCAACTTCCCTCACTCATCTATCCATCTCTCCTTCCTCTCCTCCCTCCCTTTCTGTTAGTTAGCTCATGTAAACTTTGCCTTCCCTCATTGTTTTTCCAGGGGAAAGTGCCTCTGCTTTTGATTAAGCGCAGGGCCTCGCTTTAATACCATAACGCCCCCCTCCTCCTCAACACACACACTGTATCAGCATCATACATCATATCCTGCTTTGCTGTTGAGCAATAGAATGGTTTGGCTTTTGCAACCAGATACTGATTGGCTGTCATACGTCTCTCTCTTTCTAAAAATGAGGCCTCTTCAGATGTGGTACGATATATTTGCGCCCATTCACACTGTATGTTCAGTTTGCGGTGCGAGAGATACCCAGTTATCAATGCAAAAGCATGCATCAACATACAAACACACACAGAGACACACACAGGTGCTGGTTTGGGAGGTGGACAGCGGCGGCACCTGTCTGGCAGCTGTTTGTTGTCCCTTAGGGGGTTTCAGCCGTCTGACTGACAGGTGAGGAGGCCCAGGGCTGAGAGCCACAACACAGCTGGGCAAGCTCAGATGCAGAGGAAGGACAAAAAAAAATCTTGTGTGTGTATTTGTGTGTGCGTGTGTTTTTATGCCTCTCCTACCCCACTGCTTTTTTTAGTTTTGAAAAAGTGGGGGCTGTTGTTTGGGTGGGTCATTAGCATTGTGAACAGGTGAAAAATAGACAAAAAGCGTGGCCCTCATTTCCTCTCTGCTTTGTTCTTGTCATTTCTCTCACTTTCTTTTTTTTTCACAGTCTTTATATCTCAAAAGGCACTGCACTTTTTCATTCACCCTCTGACTCAGACTCCCCCCATATGTCACCCCTTCCTTCTCCCCATTTTATCTTTCCTTCTTCCTTTCTTTCCTCCCTCCTTCCTCTCACTCCTGTTCTCCTTCCTTCCCTTGTTGCCTCGCTTTCTCCGGTTCCCTCCATCTACCCTTTTCCACATAAAGCTGTTTTTCATAGAAGCCCATGCAGCCTGGAATAGCATTCCCCCGGGCGCTGCAGGGTGAAACACTAGACTTTTCTGAGCCCCAGCCAAACAGATGCTGGCTCTTGGAGTCCCACCAGAAACAAGCCTTCATGCTTCTCTCTTTTTTTCTCCTTTTTCTTTCTTTCCTCCACCCTCTATCTTGTTTCTCTCTCTCTCTCTC
>JAPQLA010000019.1:20172801-20184393 GCA_029822935.1 Naso vlamingii
GTATTCATTCATGATCTCCATTCATATTTTCATCCGTGGCAGAGATTCAATCCACACCCGACGCACAGCTGTTTGCACTAACATGGACAAGTTACATTCATCTCCCCAAAATTCTTGGCAACACATTGAATGGGTTAAAGTCTCCAGACCATTTGTTAAATGCTAACATATGACTCAAGAAGTGAGAAAAACATTCCCTCATGCGACAGAGACTGAAAGGAATGCAACCCTAATTACTGCTGATTGTTTTCAGCATTAAGCGTGTAAGCTAAAATATTTAACCCACAACAATTAACTTGTTTCTGATTTTAATTTGTGAGGGCCTTAAATTTTCAACGTGCGTATTTGCATGTGTGGGGCACTTCAGAAACAACTCATCTGTGCGGTGAAAAGCAGCATATGTGCCTAATTAAGTGCACATGTTCGCGATACTTCTTGTCTAACAACCTAACAATGACTGACATTCACTTTAAACACCACTGGAAAGTGTAAATGTTTGTTTGACATTGAAATGATCCCTCTGTCCTTTTGGTTGTAGGTATCGCATTCTGCATGAATCAATTAGTCTTATTTGTGTTAGTGAAAGTCTTGAGGTAGTGACTGTAGTTTAAGTTTTCAATCATTAAAACTTACACTCAGATGTCAGAGAAGAGTTTTCATTCAGCGTAGGTATCAACCTCACGGTATATGGAGTTTCAAAATTCTCAGAGCCAGCCTACGCTTTGTCTTAAGTGGATTAAGTGATTCATGATTTATGACTCATCACAATTTTGTGGCCTAATGTCTTAAATGTCACCATAACTTGGTCCTAAAATCAGTCAAAATGCACGCAAGGTTCTCTGACTTTACTTCAAAACAATGCTTTTTAAGTAAGCTATCAGTAATTCTGAATCCTTTCTTTCCATTATTTTCCATGTCTTTGTGCAGCGTCCGGACCCTCTCACCAAAAACAGAGCTCAAGAGCGCCGTCCTCTGGCCCAAAAAGAAACACCAATGCATTTCAGTGGATTACATTGTGTCAACTTTTTTTAATCTCTACATAGACTGAAGGAGCCTAGATATTTCTGTGTGTATCTTTTTTGTGCTTGGACGAATTGTTCACAGCTCCCACGGCCAAGAGCATGTCAGCAAAAAAGACTTCATAGCCACAGGCTGCAGGCAGAATAGAAGAAAAGCGACATAAAGAATGGAGGCTTCAAGTTCTGCTCATGCAGGGGCTCCCAGCTCTACACCCATACTCCCCACCTCCCCCACTTCCTCGTCTGTTGGCTACTTGCAGTTCTTCTGGGAGTACCAGGACATTTCAGTCCTTGTGGATCATTACAACTACACCGGCAAGCTGCAGAAAGACCGCTACCGTGAAGGGCTCAAACCTGAGGGCATCGCGTTTCTGGTCGTGTGTCTCCTCATTGTCCTGGAGAACGCTGTGGTTCTGATTGCCATTTGGAGGAACAAGAAGTTCCACCTTCCCATGTATTATCTGCTGGGAAACCTGACTCTGTCTGATCTGTTGGCTGGGATTACATATATGGCCAACATCATCATGTCTGGACCTAATACTTTGAAACTGACACCATTGCTGTGGTTCCTCAGGGAGGGAGGAGTTTTCATCACGCTTGCTGCCTCTATAATAAGTCTGCTGGCCATTGCAATTGAACGCCATGTTACTATGGTGACTATGAGGCCATACCATGGGGCAAAGCGGGGACGGATGCTAGCCCTGATTGGTGCAAGTTGGGCCCTGGCGGGGTTTTTGGGGGTCCTCCCAATTTTGGGATGGAACTGCATCCACAGGCTGGACCAGTGTTCGACAGTCCTCCCGCTTTATGCTAAGAGCTACATCCTCTTCTGCGTATCTGTGTTCAGTGCAGTGCTCCTGGCCATTGTGGTGCTTTACGCCAGAGTTTTTCGCATTGTACGCACTAACACACAGCGTCAGCGGCTGGGCCTGTCAGGCAGCATGAGGAAGGGCTTAGCGAGGAAGTCGCAGAAGTACATCGCTCTGCTGAAGACCGTCACCATTGTGCTGGGCGTCTTCATTGCTTGTTGGCTGCCCCTTTTTGTCCTTCTCCTCCTGGATTTTTTCTGCCCCACTCGCAGTTGTCGCCTACTCTACAAGGCTGATTACTTCCTGGGAGTGGCCATGGTCAACTCACTTCTCAATCCCATCATCTACACTCTGACCAGTAAAGACATGAGGAGAGCTATCCTGAGGCTGCTCTGTCGGCCATGTCTGATGACCAGAGATGGCCAGGTGAAGAAGATCGGGATGCCATTCCTGGAGTGCAGTTTCAGTAAAACGGAGGTGGCATCCCAGAAGCTAGAGGGGGCAGCAGAGACAACTATTTCCTCTGGGAACGTTATCACCACTCCATCTCCTATTAAGGCCTTTTACCCAAAACTCTTCAAGTCGTAAGGACTGACACTGATTAACTGAGTCTAAAAGTGTGTCAGAGGGTTTCCCACTGAGCACAGGACATGTAGCACAACTTCCAGAGAGGAAGCAGTTCTGGTATCCTCACATTTGGAGCAAAACCAGAAAGAGAGGGTGTATGAAATATTTTGGAGGCACAAGAGCATAAATTAGACAAATGTCTCACCATGGCAAGTCAGATGTGGTGTAGTTACGGCAATAAAACCACATGATGGACCCTGACTGCAGGATGACAACAGAACAAAATGCCACAAGGATGCCTTGCGAATGTGAACTGGCAAATAGACTTTTTATGAGAACATGCTAGTGATTAGTCTCCTCAAATAATTTGCACTGAAATACCACAATGAGTCAATGAATGGAGCAGCCATGGATTTAGTTTTCATGTCTTTCTGTAGTCTGTGTCGAAGCCTGGAAGGAGACTTCTGCGAACGAAAGACTCTCGTGGCTGAAAAAATGTAACATTCTCCCCCAAACTTGCTGGGTAAATGCTGAACGAGTGCAGTTAGACTCGCCTCTCTTTGCAGTTTCTTAATGTGGGCACTTCTGACATGTGAAGTGTGCAGACACCTGGATTTCGCTGGTACGAAAGCCCCATGGTGTGCTAGATTTGTTCAGATAAAATAGCATAGAGCAGGAGCCTTACACATATCTGTCTGTGTGATGCATGGAGAGTTACAAGGAGACCGAGATAACAGGAAAGGCCGAGGCGACACTCACCCTCAACTGCTCTGACAAGCACAGCTTAGTGAAGAATGCTGTGGCATAGTTGTAGGAGGGAATCGTGACATTAAAAAGAAAACTGTTTTGAAATGAAAGATGGTTAGTTTATCTGATGCTAAGTGGAAAGTTTTTGGTGTTGGTGTCTGATTTTTTTTTTAAATATCAATTTGGCATCTGCAGGAGAATTGCAATAGAACCGAAAACATCAAAACGTCATTATATAATGTGATAAACTGACAGATGTGACAGAAGAAAGGCTTTATTTCCATCAAAACATCCTGCTAGTTTGACTCTGAAACCAAGTCAGCTGCAATCGCATCCCTTGTCAGTAAAAGCCCAATAAATAATCACTTTAGAGATTTATATTTCAAACAAAGTTGAAGATGTAAAGAATCATCGCCCAGTGCCATTAGAGTAACGTTTCTGCGCTTGTAAGCTAAATAATGCAGAAACAGTGCAATTATTCAGTACTTTCCTTCACTGTTAGTCATGTTAACAGAACATTGCTGGTAAAGAATTTTCCTTCCTTCCTATACAATGAGTTTGACTGGCATCTTTTTGTACAAATATCTTTCGTGCAGTCTTTCTGACCCCTAACTGATGAATGAGGCAGTGTGCTTTTTTTGTACTGTAATTCATGTAGTGAGCTTTTTGTATTTCTGAAGACTTTTCATATCATCTGCATTGTAAATTATATCTATTTTGTAACAAGAGAAGGGCGAGCAAACTTCCATAAAAGAAATAAAATGTTTTCTTAAATGATTCTAGAGAGTTTTTGGTATATTTTCAGCCTTACAATGCATTTATATACACCAAGGAGGGCCCTGTCTTTCATTTACTGAGGTTGTGCTGGTGGAAGAACAGTTTTTGAAGAAGCACCACAGGAAGTCAGCCCCCTTATCTCACATCTGGTAATGACATTGGCCTACATGCAGCGTTCTTCTACAAGCTCTGCATGTCTCAGGGCGTCTGCAGACCACACAATGCACCTCTATTTTAAACACTGAACGCTCAATTTTTCTTTTTCCCTATTCTGTCAACCTGTGGGTAAGATTTGCCATCACCTCTCTGTGACCTGCTGTCCACGCTTGTCGCTGCTGAAACAGAGAAAAATCATTTGCAGCTGGCTTTACAGTTGTTGCCTGGGAGCTGCACCCACTGTATACAAGAAAAACTTAACAGCCTGTGATTTAAATAAAGTTTGTGTGTTTCTCTCCGTTACCCAGACATGAAGAATCCATTGGTGTTCAAGTGTACGTCGTAGGGAATGTTGTGTGGCTTTTTATGGCATTTTGGCTCATACGTTCAAGCTGCACGGTGAGATTATAATCAATTCCACAAATTCATGGATTAAGTAATTTTAAAAAGTTTGCCTTTAAATTCTGATTATTATTTTGCAACCTTAGGTGCTGCAGTATTACTAAGTGTAAAATATTATGAATATCACAAAATCTTCTGTTTCAAAGTGTGGTATGTCTAGGCAAGTATTTTTTGGGTTGTGCAACCAACAAATTCCTGCAATAAACTATTAGGAGACATATGCTAACTTTTCACATCCCTCAGAGGAAACTGATGTGCCAAGCAACACATCGACTGGGCTCACGCACAAAAAAAGTCTGTGCCACGAAACCTCCAGCCTGACAAACTATACAATTGTTTCCTTTTTTATTTAACCCCAAGTGACTCAAATGCATAGTTATACAATAAAAGGTACCACATGGCACAAGGAACCCTTTGATATGATTTGTACGGGTGCAGGTGTTCCTCCAGATGTTCCCTGTATCTACTAGCACTGTGCCTGCTGACAGAGGTCGAACAGCTGTCTATCCTGGCCTCTAGCTTCCTTCCTGCTGTTGAAATGATACAATAAAGTGGACAGATTAGTCATAAGTTGTTTGTTATGATCACCTAGGCAGCAAGGACAGTCCCATCCACAGGGTTTTAATACAGATGCATTCTGCTCCTTAATCCAGCAGAGTTTGGGGAAAAACTAACAGCAGTAACGTGTAGTTGATAAACAGAAGATTTTTTAGGGAATATGATAGTAAATCACATAAGTGATCCTGGAGCGGTTTGGGAGAGCCTCTTTAATATCAGATGCATGACAGGAGCAGACAGGCATAATGAAACATGAGTGAGTGTCCATTATGTTCCCCAAGGCTAACCTCACCTACTTCCTCTGACTGGAACTGCACGCAAATGAGGGGCAGAGTCCACGCTCCATATTATATCATATCAAGGTTTTTCCATGACTGGTGATGCTTCATCATTCATCTCAGTGACCCTGAGGGAACAGACATTTAATATCAAATAGAAATAGGCCTATTGGGTTTAATCGGCTGTGAATTCTGGCTTTGGGGCTCAGAAGAGCTTAAATATTTTTCTAACAGCTCATCCCCAAATGACTAAAACTAATGCGTCAATATGAGATGTATTTTGAGCTCACTAGAAGTGGGTCTTTGCGCCTGCAGTCTCAAGGTTGGCTTTTAGTGCCACCTGGTGGCTGTTAGCCAGTACAGAGAATGCTGTAAAATGATTGGACCTGAATTACGTATTTTCCAAATGTGGGGGTGGTTATTGTTGTGTCAGCATCTTCCAGCACAGTTCCTTCAAGCTGCTATGTTTCTGTAGGAGCATTCACAAAAAATGCTTTTTAGGGAGGAAGACGAGTTTTAAAACAAGATGAGTTGCCCATAAATAAGGAAGCAATTTTGCTTATGGGGACATTGTTACCATGTTTCTTGAGCACCATTTAAATCATTTAACAACAGATTTTTTTGCAATTTCCTGCTGGAATTTCAAAACCTGTTCGCGGTGCTTTAAGTAATGTTACTGCATTTGCTGTAGCCTACGTGCTTGACTTTTCCACGTTATTGCTTTATTATATCAAGATGAACTTTATTGACCTCCCATGACGTGATATCTTTTGCAACGCTTTGCTTAAATTGCAGTGGATGCTTTGCAAGAGTTCATCAAGAAGCCAAGGGTGTGTTTGTGTTATTTGTAATCGATTTGATTGACGTTAAAGCTACAGTTCTTGGCACCGTGCCAGCAACTGGCCTCGCTTTTCCCTCACTGTGAGAACTCTTTCTCAATAAAAGCCTCTTCCCTCGGGACATGTTTCGCTGCCGCTACTAGTCAATGGAAGCGGCTCCTGCGCTGTGGCGACTGGCTCTTATTGTGAAAGCGCCATGAGACCGGTACAATGCTTAGTCACGGTGAGTTACAGCTTCCCCCCTCCTCCTTCCTATGTGGCGCACAGCTCGACAGACAGCGATGGAGGAATTGAGCTAGACTACGTGAGTTTCTTTTATTACAAATTTACGTTACAAGCCGTTTTAACACGAAATGCAGTGTGTGGAGAATTCAAAGACTAGCAAGTGGGATGTGTTACCGTATCGCTTTGTTAGCATCTTTGTGCTCGAATCGGCTCTCAACCGCTAACGTACGCTACCGTCTATTATTAGGATCCTATTTTGCTTTCTGCTCTGTTTCCGAAACGTTTAACTTATTATTCACGGTGTCTTCAGTTGTTAGTCGTGGCCCATAGAGTTCACTTTCCTAACAAGCCAAACGGAGGATTTTATCGATTCTGCTTCATCTGATTTTATGTTAACGTTACCTTATTTTCGGTGCATGCGTGTGCTCTGAATTTATTTTGATACAAAATAAGCGCTGACATGATGTAACGTTAAGTTATGATTTCCTCTGTGGGGAAAACGATGCTTTGTCAGAAAGCCGTTTAATGTTGGAGAGACGGCGCGGAAATCTTATTCCATCTTGGTTTATGTAATGACTGGCTTCACTTCTGGGTCATGTTTTGGTACAGCCAGTTCCACTGTTTGCTCGGCGAAGAGTTCAGGATGAGTCACCGAGGAATGCTCCTCGCAAATGCCCATGAACCACGTTAACAGCCTTATTTATTGGAACTCTCATAGTACTGTTTAACTTTCGAATTGGGAATCACCCCAGTTTGCGTGCAATTCCTGCTAAATACCGTCCAATGATTGCAGGCCTGTGGTTTCCAAAATGGGGTGCCGGGATTTTCCCAGGGTCTCTGGAGGTGCCACAGAAGGACCCCAAGTAGTGACAAATAGTTATCTGTCCTGCCCTGTGCACCGAGAGTGCAGCGGATGTATTTTTGATTCCCCTTCCCCTCTTGATGTTAATGATTAGCTCATTAAGTCTGAATCTGTGTAAAGTGCAGAGCTTCTGTTGAAGATATTTAACTTTTTGTAGAGTTGCACCAAAATTATAACTATATGGCTGTTAAACCTCGTGACCCCCGCTTGGATTAATTTCCTCATTCAAATGAAATTAAACCTTCCAATCTTTTCTTTCCAACTTTAAATAATTTCAGGAAATTGTGATGGACGTTTCTCAGTTGATAGGGGAACTAGTGCTTGACATAAATTAATACTGAAAATTACCAAAGTTGCAGCTGTAATTGTCTTGTTTATGAAATGCGAGGAATTAAAAATTCACAAAGTGCAAGGTCATGATTTGATACGTCTTACTTGGGCCAAAAAAGCAACATTCAAGTCCCACTGAATGACAATTTACTATTAAGAAGAACAAAGAAAATAGAAAATCACATTTGAAAAGTTGCAAACAGCAGATTTTGCTGAGAGTGATTCAAAGAAGGAACTGATTATTAAAATAACAAAATATTCTGACCGTGGTAAATTGACTAGCCTAATCATTTTAAGATCAACGTACATGTATTTAACAACAAATGTCTTCTCCTTTGTGATACTTTGGTCCAAACTGTTCAGTCCTCTGCTACAATACTTGTGTGTTGAAAAAAAGCATTAAAAAAATGCAACAACCGCTCTTTTTCCTGAAGAACATTAACCTTTAATGTCTTACCTGAAACTGCTACTGTATATTAATTGCACAAAAGATCAGATACATGCAGCAGGTCCAAACACAGACTAGGAGTCTGCTTGTCAGCGAGCAGTTTCTGCATGCTTTGGAGAGCATGAGAGTTGAGCAATATGTTCTCCAGTGAAACTATTTTTCCCAGAAACCTGGAAGAAGAAAAACACAGCGGTAAATCGGAATTGCTTCGTGTTTCATATTACAGTGGGATTAACCACTGGCTGACTGCCTTTATGGCAAGCTTCGTAATGGCTACCAATGTGTCACTGTCTGTTGATAAAATAAAAATGCACAGACCAAATAAAGTTTTTGTTTACTTACGCTAATCTTGACTGATTTAAAGAGCAGGACACATTAACCTACTTTCAAAATTAGAAACAGCAAGACTATTTAACCTGTCCTGTGCACTGCCTCCTCCCATCACCACTTTAGATGATTGCTCTGTCTGTGTGTGTGTGTGTGTGTGCGCGCGCTTATGTCTTATGAGCGCTTTGTTACATAACTGCCAACACTCACAATGTTGCTGACTAATTCTGACTCTTCTTGATCAGAGAACACCAGATAATGAGTGACTGTTAACTGCTCTTTGTACATTGTGCAGTATGTCACTGTTGCAACAGATTGTACTCTGCAAAAAAGAAGTGAGATAAAGAGAAAAACAAGACGTTATTTTTTGCAGCATCCCCGGAGATCATTTAATAGTGTGCAACTGAGCAATTGTTGACCTGAGCCCAGTTGTTACCAAAAGAACTTTTCATTCCTCAAATCGGTCTTCATCTCTAGCTTCTGCTTGTTTCGTCACCCGCTGCAGTGTGTTTCTTAAGATTTCTTGAAGGTGAAGCAGCCCCTGAATCTGATTGAATAACACAACAAAATAACATGTTTACATTAGCTGCATGCATAATATGTGTTGTTAGTAAGAATCAGTAAGAGTGAGCTTTATTTTTTAATCTTTGGTGGGGGGCACAAGCTGTCTCTCTGTTCAGGTCCAGCTGGACTGGTCACAGGACAGAGTAAAAACACCCAGTCATGCTGGCTTGCTGAATTCAAGCCTAATTTAAGTCACTCCATCGTCCTTAGAAACAGACATAACCCCCTTCAAGATCTCCCTCCTTTTACCCAATCACTGGCATTCACATGTTTCTTATGCAAGAGTCTTTAGTGGTGCAGTAAAATTTGATCTTGTGTTTAGGGCCCAACAGATCTGTTCGCCTACATTATCAGCCGATATTAGCCTATTGCGGATATATCTGTATCTGCATATTTGTTCTCCGAGAAGTGCCGATATTAAAACCGTTTTTAAGGCTGGAAAAAATACTTGGACTAGTCCATTATTTAATTGGTATGAAGTGAAGTGTTAACTGTTCAGTGCATCGATGTTCGGAATAAAGTTTGTTAGATATCCTGCCCTCATTACATTATCTTTGTCACACATGTTTGATAAACACATTCAAAATATTATGTATAGAATATCGGTTGATATATCTGATATCAGAGTTTTCTTACTCCCTAATATCGGCATCGGCCACCAAAATCCTGTGTCGGGTGGGTTCTGCTTGTGTTAAGATGTGCAAGTAACACGTTTTTAAGCTTCTTTTTAAATGATGGGGAAGATTAGATTGAATTTTTCTCTCATTACCTAATGCCAGAGATGACAGTAACTGTTCTTTTTAAATGGGGAACTAAGAGTGGCATACTGGTTTGCAGAATCCACCGTAGATTTGAACGTCACGGTGAGAGATCACAGCGTCTCTTTGAGTAAATAAAGCGGTACTGTGCAAGTTGACAGCCTCTGATGCTGAGCCAGCAGGACTTACAAACTGTGTGTTATCCGCTGTTTCACTGCCTTAGTAAAGTACAGTGTGTGACCGCCACTATATGTGTCTCTCCCTTTTTTTCTCCCCAGTTGTCGGCTGAGCCAACAGCTTCCTTATAAACACCACAGTGCAAACAAATTCCTTAGCTGGGCAACCTCAAGGAAGGCGACTTCGGAGAAAGCCCCTGCACAGCCCCCCCCTCTCCACCCCACCCCATTTCAAAGGACTCCAAGTTATACTTGTGACACTTTTGGCACCTGTTGACAAGCCTTCTACTGCTTCATTTACGAATCTCAGCACAAGTGTAGCCTTCTGAAGGGACTTTTAGTCCTTGAATCTCAAAATAAAGCAGTAAATTATATTTCTTTCTTCTTTTTTTTTTAATTTTTTTAAGAGGGATTGAGGTCAGTTTCTGAAATTTAAGAAGAAGCTACCCTAGACGAGAGACAGTTGGTTTTTTTTATTTTGTTTTGGGGAGGTTTTTTGTCAGCACTGGTCAACTTGTTGCTATACATCCCATAACTCTTCTGCTGTTTCTGTTGACAACACAAACAGTTGAACTTAAGAAGCCTTTGAGTCTTGTACTTGTTCAGTTTGTACTTCCATTAGAACATTCTGTACCTCCTATTCTCTCTTGTTCTGCAAAGTTAACTCTTGGACAAAGCAGGAGAAACCCCAAACACAAGACGTTTTGATTATGTTGGAACTGCAGCATGTAAAAGGGCACTCGGCCATGACTGGCAGCTCCCACAGAAGTCTCTAGTAATGCCTTAATGTGCAGTATGGCAGGACTCAAGTACTGAACAGAGCAAGGATATCCTCATGCTCGCATAAATCAAACCTAAACGTGAACTTTCCCACGCAGTCAAAAACCCAGGAGAGCTCTGAGCATTCAGCTAAGCTGCAGTCAAGTTTTGTTTCAACTCTGATTCTACCAATGCCAGCGCCTGGTGCAAGGATGCCCCACAACGCCACTTGCCGTTCTTGAGAAAGAGAGCAAAGAGGGGGCGAACAGGTAGGAAATGACAGAGTGCCTGACAGAATGCAAAGCGCTGGTGACTCCGTCCACGCGCAACGGCCACCGTGTCTTCAGCTACACCTTAGAGAGCCACACAGGAGCCGCTTTTGCCATCATGAATGAGCTGCGTCTGGAGCGTCAGCTGTGTGACGTCACGCTGCGTGTGCGCTACAAAGACCTGGAGGCTGTGGACTTTGTGGCTCACAAGGTGGTGCTGGCGTCTTCATCCCCGGTCTTCAGAGCCATGTTTACCAACGGCTTGAAGGAGTGCGGAATGGAGCTGGTGCCCATCGAGGGGATCCATCCCAGAGTGAGTCAGATTTAATCTTTTCTTGACAGAAATTTCCTTGCAGTATATTTGACTCCCAAACTGTTCATCTGAATCTCATCACAGTAAGTGTAATTGGAGACTGTGGTTTTGTGGGATTTAAATGTAAATTATACTGTTTTTTCTTTTGAGAAATTAGAATAATGATCAGAATGATGTGAAATCTCTACAATAATCATGATGGATTTTTATTGGCTTGATACTTGATTCCATTGGCAAAACATCTGCTGTATTGTGTCAAAACGGGACTTCAGTGACTTTTTTTCGTTTCTTTCTGGTGGATGTTCTCCTAATTTCTAAATCATTTGAATTATCACAGTGGTTTGCGATTGAGGTTTCTAATTGATATGTAAGAAGTCTGCCTTATTTATTGATTATTTCTCAGTATAAT
>JAPQLA010000019.1:20489606-20502187 GCA_029822935.1 Naso vlamingii
CTTGGGATGTTAGCGGTCGTAGAAAATAACATTACTTTAGCTAGCATTTGCCTACATGCTAGCTAGCTGTTAATGGATGTTACATTAGTAACTAATTTAAACCATATTATTCTTTTTGATTAAACTAAAAAGTTATGCGCCAATAGCTCACGTTACGACTAACATCTCCCTGAAATTTCTCCTTTCTCATATTTCGCAATCATATTTTGCTTTAATGAAATAAACGAAATTTTAGGGACATTAATTTTAAATGGTGTTTTATTAAATAAATATTACATTATGGAAACTTGTTCTCATTTCATAGATAACTGCCCCCCCATATATATATATATATATATATATATATATATATATATATATATATATATTTGTTTATTTTTATTTTTTTTCGCACATAGCTGCATGATAGGCTAATGTTAC
This sequence comes from Naso vlamingii, assembly GCA_029822935.1. Classification (NCBI taxonomy): domain Eukaryota; kingdom Metazoa; phylum Chordata; class Actinopteri; order Acanthuriformes; family Acanthuridae; genus Naso; species Naso vlamingii. Next base: position 20,490,027 of record JAPQLA010000019.1, read on the forward strand.
TATCAGAGAAAGTGAGCTAGTCCTGTTGTGTGTGATTCCCCTCACACCAACCATTTTGCTAATGGTCTGGCAAAACACTGTTTAGCCTAAATTTAGTGACTTCTCCATTTAGCAACTCAATCCATGTGTGTGTGTCTTTGTTGTATTTGTGCCTCACAAAATCTCAAAAGTCCAACCCCCACTAGGTCAGTGAGGCAGCTATGGTTTATAGATGCTGAAACAAGCAGCAGGCACATTCAGCGTGCTGCAGAGGTGATAATTTGGGGGAGGAGCAAAAATGAAGACAAATTTTGATGAGAAGTTTTCTACTCCGAGATATTTAGTAGTGTAGGTATTAGAAAGCTAAAAAAATTTATCTTTGCTACTTTTGTCATTTCCCTTGGCAGAGCTTTAATAAAGAGTTTTTGGCTTCTTTCAAGAACAGACTTTAATGAAGATCATTAGAGAGTATTCCCTAAAATTGACATCAATACTAAATTGGGGCCTCAATGAATGAACAGAATAAAAAAGAAGCTGCAAGTAAAGAGGACACTTTTGTATTCTCTACATTGCACAGTTAAACCCCCCTCTCAGTTAAAAGTGGTTCAGCCCAGTAATTTTCCATGCGCCACACTGTCCTAGGATGTGGGTGTGGCTTAATGTCAGTGGTAATACAAGAGTTTAGCAGTTTTTCCCTTTGCCCTGTTCTGTGAGTTTCTAAAGAGAAAAAAAAAATCTACATTTTTTTTTCTTTTTTTAATTTAGGTCAAGTCATGAACAGATAAGTGACCAACTGAGTCTTTGCTGTATGAACCTGTGAGCCCTAAGTCAGCCAAAGTTTGGGGAAATTGGCAGTTTGCAGCATTTCACTTCTTCATTTTTTATTATATTATGATACCTTCAAAAAATGGACCAAAGTCAATCAATACAAAATGAGCTGTTTCAAGTTTGCTTCTGCCTATTGGGAACATGGTACAGCCCTGCTTCTTGTTTCACCTCCCCCACTTCACCCAGTGGCAGTGCTCACATGGTGCACTTGAAATTCATTACACAGTCTGTTGCTGGAGAGGAAGCAGCCTTGAAAGGCTCCACCTACATTTTTCAAAAGCTTTCCTGTCGATGTTAGAAGTCAGTTATTTTAGCTAAATTAATTTACCTCTCAGCCAATATAATCAACAAGCATTCCCTTGTAAATGTGCAACTTGATATATCAATTTGTGGAGCTAGCAACCTTCATTTGTACAATAAATGAGAACGTGGAAAGTTTTGAGGTTCTATCATGTGATACACTAAAACTGAAACCTCCAAATGTAATTCATTTGGAGAAAAAGAGGAGTTTATGTGCCTGGCAGTGGTCCCCTTCTCAGTTCTGGTTTACACAGGTTTGTTGCCTAATGTAAGGCAGTGCTGTGCAGCTGTTGGCTTGTGATCTACCGTAGGTCCATTGAAACCCAGCCCGCAAGTCTGTTCCATCTGTACAATCAGGTAGACATGTCTGTGGTGAATTCAACAAATGATTGAAGCATGTGTGAATTTTAAATTTAATTGCATTAAACAGAATGGAAAAAAAGTAATACCCGTCATTTTAGCCAAGTTGCATCTCTGTCACACTTGATGACTGGTGGATGTAAGAAACCATTTGATTATTTGGCCAGCTGTTCTGTAACACTTATTTTTTAGATTAAAAAATGATCATAAGCCATGGATGCAAAATGAACCATTTCATATGACTGTCAGAGAGCTAGTGTAAGCACCAACACGAGGTGATCTGATAACATGCCATGTGAATGTTATTTTTATACTATACAAATTGGAGTTGAATTTACATCCAGAATTGACTAGTTTATATTACACCCCCCCCCCCCCCCCAAATAAAATATATATTATGTGTGTGTCATGTCAATACTTTTTTTTTTTAAACATCAATGTTATTAAGGAAAATCATTTAGAGAGTGAAAGCAGGTTCCAATCCAATGTATTCAGTATTTCCCACACATTCATTTATTTAGATAATACAAACAAACAAACAAACAAACAATACAAACATTGTCAGCCACGTATTGATTTTCTATCTGCGGAGTTGCGCATCCTGTTCAATCACTCAGACAGCACAGCAGTGAACAATATCACGTTAAATACGCCGACACATTGGATGGCAATGTGGCTTTTAGTTCATCGGTAAAGCTGACGAAGAGGAGGAGCTTCCTGTTGTCTCTGAGGCAGGAAGTAAACAGGACTTATATATAGTGATGTTTGCCGCTAAATTGAAGAGAGTTAAAGACAAAGTGACTGTGTGCGCGACTGCGCGTATGTGTGCTGAAAATAAGCTGGTAGCAGCAGCTCAACAGGAGCGGAGCCGTTAACCCAGCTGCATTCTTAAAGGGCGAAGACTCAACAGCTAAATCATAGCACCGCTTTAACAGTGGAGCTAATGCAGCTAATGGCTGTGCTCGCACTGAGCAGCTGCATGCGACCTCTTTTTGGTCACTTGGCTGTCATCAATTACTGCGTATGTTCGTGGATTAGCGTTACAGTTAATTTTGTACTCTGATGCTTAATGTTTGCTCCTTCACCCTGATGAGTAATGGAAAGTATTTTGTTTTGCAAACAGATCTTACACTAGCCTGGCTCAACCTTTCTCGATTGCATGATTTTTTCGTTTCGTGCTGGCAACAAGCATTATGTTAGAGTACAGACAGTGAGACTCAAAACCAGTAAAGCCAATTTTTTTCATCATGTTACATTTAAACCGCAGTGCACCCCCCCCTCCCCCAAAACAATACTTAGGTATCATTTTTCAAATGGTGACCCAAGTCATTAAAACTGGTTCTAACCAGTTCCAGCCGCTTTTCTTTTTGTTTCTGAAAATGTGAGTGATAAGAGATATGATCTTTCTTTCTAAAAATACCCAGTGTTTGTTAGTCATAAATTATGTCCTGTCATAGTGATAATTAGAAAGGCTGAAATTTATGTTTTGCATTTCACAAACAAGCCATAATCAATTAACCAGGCCTACATACAGTATTTTTAGTGTCTACTTTAATTTGGCCTTATAACACAAATTCAGTTCCTTTCAGATTTTTTAAAACTACATTGTTGCCCACAACGATGACTGTAGTGGTAGCCAAATAATCATAATTTTAAATAAATCGTGTTTAAAATAAACCGTTAACCTTAAATAAATTTATACATATTTGTCACTGTGAAAGATATTGGTTATCTTTTAGCATTTAAAATTAAAAGAGGTTGGGATAGGAGTACAGTGGAATCAAACATTTTTACCATCCTGCATTTTTCATGCGTCCATACTGGAAAACCTTGTCACTAGCATATGTAGTTCCTGAGGCCTTGTCATCACCACACATGCTGATAGGCTGGTAAATTCTGGACACTCAAATCCAATCTGAACAGTTACAAATTATAGTGCAATTTGTCCTAATGATATGTTTGAGAAACAATTTTGGCAATTTAACATGCCGTTTGAATGTCTGAGTGCCTACGACACGGGTTAGTTTAACGGCCTTTGCACATTGAGTCTGTTTTGTTTTTTTTTTCTTTCTGATGTGTCTTTGAAATTCTTTACCTGATTAAAAAAAAAAGTCACGCACAGAAACTTTGCTCATCGAGTCTGATGCATTTATTCATCTATTCTTTGCAAAAATTGGATGAGACAAAATGGAGTCGTCGAGCAGTGAAGATGATTTTGTTGTTCTTCCACCTCTTGAGAAAAGGAAAAGAAACTACCAGGTTCATGCAATCCTGAGAACAACACAAGTGCAAGGAGAGTTTCAACTGCTGATGAAGGAGCTGCAGAATTACCCCAATCACTTCCAGGTGTTGGCTATTTCAGGATGTCACTGATTCAGTTTGATTCGCTGCTAGTTTTACTTGAACCATGCATTCAAAAGAATACCAATTTCTGTCAATCAGTTGATCCTGAACAGCCAATGGCAGTATGTTTGAGATAGGGACGCACACACACTATTAATGCAGATTGTGCCACTGGAAAAGTGTGCGCTAGTTTACCTGGGTCTGCAGATATTTAGTTAAGATCATGGTCAGTAGCTGTCCTTCTGTTGTCAGTCCGCTTCATCTTTGTGCTTTTCCACCAAAGTCTCTGAATAGTCAAAACAACCATCTAAATGCTTTGGATGAATGGGAGAAACTGCAGAGAATCAAACAGAATTGTTCCCTAATACACTTACAAGAACAAAGGTCTCAGAGTCAGTTAGTGCATTTACATACACAGTTAAGGTGAGCTACGGTTATAGCTCGATTAGGCCCTTCAATTGGACTACTGTCCTTGTCCCAGTATTTCAGCGCAAGGGAGAATGGATTTATTGTATGAGTCCACTATGGTTGGCAGTGATATGCCCTGTTCAGCTGGTTGCCATTGGACCCTCTTCCAGTTAGCCAAAAAAGTTAGCAAGCAGTCAGTGGAATCCATGTCGAATGGTGAAAACATGGACAACTTTACAGTGTAGAACACTTTATATCTATGCTTCACCACAAATGTATGCTGTTCAAGGTCCAGGTCAAAGACTGCCACGGAGGCTATCAATCATGCACAGATTGCTAAGACCAGTCTGAGTGCGGTTGAGGCGTGTACATGCAGGAGTAATTCGACTCTTCATCGCATTATCTGGGTGTGTTAACTCCACTTTGAGAAATTCGATTTTGTAAGATTTCAGTTGGACTGACACGTCTACATGCGGTGGCAAAGTCTGATTTTAGCCGAACTAACACAATAAATCGATTTTCTCTAATGTCATGCGGACATACTTAGTATGTAAACATAATTGATGCAACATGACATTGCTTTTGTTTGTTTGTGTGTTGGTTTTAACATGCGGCAATTTTGGACGAAAAAGTGGACTCACTGTGTAAAGGTCGTTAGGGTTAGTCTTACTAAACTGGATCTAACAAAATGTCACACGTCTGAAACACCGCAAGATTAAAAGGCCTTAAAGGCTGCAGCTGCCCAAGGTAAAACATGCACAAGAGGAAATGCAATGCCAGTCCTTTTGTTCGCCTTACCAAGCCTTCAGTTATTATTCATTACAGAATTATTTCCTTTTTACATTAAGGGAAGGCTGAAATAGACGGTAATGGGCAAATGCAACGATATCGATGGTTACACCTGCATGCGATTCAGAGGGGATATGTTGTATCGCAAGACACAATAAGACAATTGACCAAGTTGTTTGATCCTGAAGGTGTGGAGCTTAGTCGTGTGCGGCGTCTGAGACGCAGGCATTACTGCAACATTGTGTTGTGGCATTTGGATTTGTATGATGAGCGGAAGCCATACAAGATCTTCTTTGTTATACTTTCACACCTGTTACACTCCCATTCACACCCACGGGCAATTTAGAGTAGCCACTTAATTGAAGTCCACAGTTCATGTCTTTGGACTGTGGGAGGAAGTTGGAGCACTCAGAGGGAACTTACGCAGACGTGGGGAGAACATGGCCCTAATGCTCTTCCGCACTGATCAGACCAGCTTTCTTTCTCCTAATATTTTACAGTTTCAACTCATGAAAATTGCATGGATGAAAAATTAATATCAATCATAGTGCTGGTCTTAATGAAATAGAGTGTCAATTTCTCTATCTTATTTTTGAGATTATGGGGAAAATGTATTGGTGGGTTCAATGTGAAAAGAGAAGGGGCTATTAATTTAGGGTCAGTCTTCAGCAAACTGAGTGCTATTGGTTCTTAAGTTCTCAGTAGAGGTGTGCGATATTAGACCGTGAACAATTAGAATGTGTTCGCAATCCACCATTACGTAGAGATCGTTTGCATTGTGCATCAGTGCACATTCAGTCCGTTGCAACTCTAGGCTTGGGCACACAACGCATTTCTTTTCTCAACTAAATCTTTCTACTTGCGACTTAGTTCTGTTCCATGCCTCCCATAGATACATGCAGATAAACTAAACAGCAAACGTGAAGCGCCTTCCTCCCTCCCCTTTAACAACGTAGTTAGTCTTGTAAAACAAAAGGAAAGCAACATGAATGAGTCAGAGCTGAGTCCACTTATATTAGGCGATACAGAGGAGGGGGCACTTGGCATTTTCTTTCATTAACTACAGAGTTGTCCCAATACAGATACCAGTACTGGAAAATGCTGCCGATACCACTGAAAAGGTATTGGCAAGTAAGCCAATCTGTGCACCAATGAAATACCATCTTATTTATTAGTGGTAAAAAAAGGGGGTACCCATCTACTTTCCAATTAGCTCAGGTAGCTCTGACTGACGTTACATACTTGAAATCAGTTTTTCTTTGCTGCTCGGAAACAGTACTCAGGAAGTTGCACTGTGCTGCCAATGGCAACTACTATTTTTAAGAGTGATGAAGAAGAGCAGAGAGAGCCGACAGAGCAACCAAAATATCTGCATTCAGCAATATTTTACACGGGAAAGTCCAAGGAGGTGTGTAATCCTTTTTTCTTGTGCTGGAATCGGATTGGTCCTCGGTATCAGCCGATCCTCAAGTTAGGGTATCAGAATTTGTATCAGAAAGGGAAAAATGGTATTGGAACAACTCTAATTGACTATGGCCTGTATAACCATTTTTGCGGTACCATATCAGTTGTGGAGGTCCTAGACAGGTTGTAAAACTTAACGACATAGTGTCTGGGTTAATGAAATAATCCGCTGGTCTGTTACAAACAGCCACAGTTGGGATGTTAGAGTTAGCTAGCAATGTAAGCATCAGGAGGAAGGCATTGCTCCTGTCTTTAAGTACGTACATAATCATCATTCCTGATTCCTGCACTGTATCAGTTCCTGCACTGTATCAGTTTTGGAAGTCCTAGAAACGTTGGAAACCTTAACATAATGTCTGTGTTCTTAACATAATCCAGTGGCATATAAAGTCATGTTATGTATTTGCAAGATGGCGCCTGTGTTGGCAAGTCGTCCGCCTCATCTGCTCAGCATATTGTTTGCTGCTGCTCTTTCTCTGTGTGTGTTGGCAGGATGTCTCTACTTGTCTATGAACATCAAGCTCTCCTTAACATCAGAGCTTATGGTGCGACGCTGCTTCTGTCGCAGAACTGTATGAGTCCCCCTCCTGTGCTTTCGGCAAATCCTGCGCTTCAGTAGACAGGGAAAGCTGGGTGGTGAACTTGTGAAATTCAAGGCTTACCTGCTTGCCTTCTCAGGTGTGACTGATCCTCACCTTCTCTGCGCTATTTTCCTTGCAGTCTGACACTCATTACACTTCGGAGGCTGCTGGATGTCTTGTTGTCATCGGCCCTGCTGATGGCTCTAGCTATTCCCTCTCTTCCTGTCCCAATGACGGTGCATGGTCTGCCCATGTGTGACCTGTGTCACATTGCGTCCCTCTTCACCTGCGCTCTCTGACCTGCTCACTCCCATCTGACGCTGCCCGCTGCGGGCCCGGAGAAGTGGCGTTGGTCACGCTTTCCTACTCCCGTTGAGATGCGCTGTACCATCAGTTGATTTGGAGCTCAGTCTTCGCATTGGCTTTGCTGTTAGGTCTCTAGCATACAAAACATTTTTTGCTGAATGACTTCTTCACCTTGTGTGAACTGGATTTTATGCTCCTGACAGAGACTTGGCTTCAGGTTGGCAGTGTATACCATTCTCTGAACTCCTTCTTCCTGTCTGTACTGTCTTCACCTTCCCTCGAACCACAGGTAGATATGGGGGACTACCCTCTGTGTTCAAATCTAGCTTTCTGTGTTGGCAAACTCCATTTGACACTCATTCCAGCTTTGAGCTGCAACTGTTGGAACTGAACCTGTCCTCTCCTGTCTTGTTCGCGGTTGTATATCGCTCCCCAAGATTTGTCAAGGACTTTATTCAGGATTTTGCTAATTTTCTGTCAGGGGTTGTTGTGAAGTATGACCATTTCTTTATTACTGCCAATTTTAAAACCCATGTCTGTAGTGGATCAAGATGTCTGGTCAATGATTTTTAAAATCTTATTGCCTCTTTTAGTCTTGTTTAGCCTGAGACCTGCCTGACTTGTGAGAAGGGGCACACCTCAGATCTTGTGTTATCAAGTGGCCTGTCTGTGTTTAAATGAAATTTGTGAAACAACATTTTTTTCTGACCATCTGCCTGTGTTATTCACTGTTTCAATCCCTTGGTCAAGGGTTTAAACCTATGCTCCAACACGCTGCATGCGCACGATAAACCCTCAGACTGCATCGCAATTCTCTGTCATGTTTAATGAATCTAATTTGTGTTGCACACTGGATAGCAATTGCGCTCTCAATGCTGAGGAGCTCCTAACTATTTTTGACTCTTCATGCACTCATATCCTAGATTTTGTTGCCCCTTTCAGATTTTAACGCACTAAAGCACTTTCAGAGCCGTGATTAAATGACTCCACGCCCGCTCTCCAACATGCATGTCGGTGTGCTGAGAGAAAATGGAAAAAAGACATGCTCTATGCCTCTCAAGAAATTTTACAAGATTGTCTTTCAGTAAACCAGAGAGCCATAAATGCTGCTAAAATGAAGTATATGTCTAATCTTGTTTCCAATAACAGTCACAAGCCTCAGGTTCTGTTCAACATTTTTAATTCCCTTATAAATCCATGTGATAACTCCCTCATGGTGCCATTGCCCACCCTCTGCGACACTTTTCTCAAATTTTTTATTGAAAAACTTTCTGCTCTTGGGCTGGTTGCTCTCCCTTCTGTTGCCCCTTACCCTGACCCTACTGCTCCCCCTTTGCGCCTGGCTGTCTTTGATCAGTTTGAGCCAATATCCCTCTCCTCACTATCAGACATAGTCAAGCATGTGGCCTACAAGCTGTCCCTCTGACGGCATTCCTTCTCACCTTTTCAAACGTGTTTTTGTTACTGTGGAGCCTATTGCATTGTATTGTCCTTGCTTTGATAAAAACCTGTCTTAGTTTAGGGTGTGTTCCAGCTTCTTTTAAACACGCTGTAGTATAGACTCTTAACAAAATGAGAAACCTGGACCCTTCTAACTTCAGACCTATTTCTAAATTGTTGTTTCTGTCTAAGGTTTTGGAGAAAGGGGTTGGTTGCTGGCAGAATTTATTAAAAGTTTTCAGTCTAGCTTAAAACCACACTAAAGCACTGAAACATCCCTCTTGAGAGTTATCGATGATCTCTTGTCAACTGTTGATTCAGGTAGCTATGCTGTTCTGGTTCTCCACGAACTGACAGCTGCTGGCGACACAGTGGATCACAGGATCCTAACATCACACCTAGAACAATGTGTAGGCATCACAGGTACTGCTCTTCTATGGTTTCAGTCCTACTTGACTGATCAGAGGTTCTCGGTCCATCTGGGTGAATTCTCCTCAGTCAGTCACAGCTCCTCTCACCTCTGGGGTCCGGCATGGTCCCATTTTGTGCCCTATCCTCTTTTTACTATAGCTGTTGGGGTCAGCTTTTATGAAATGTAACATTTCCCTCCACTGTTTTGCTGATGATGTGCAGATTTATCTGCCACTAAAATCACATATTAAAGATTCCGTTGGGTTTTTGCTAGATTGCTTAAAGGATTTTAAATCCTGGAAGAACATGAACTTTTTGAATCTCAATGATAACAAAACAGAGATCATTATGTTTGGACACAAGCCCTCTGATCGTCCCAGTGGTTTTCTAGGCCCCTTCTCTCCAAACATCCATTCGTCTGTCAAACATCTCGGTGTGACCTTTGACTGGGCTCTTAAGTTTGACAGACAGGTCAGTTTTGTCAAAAAAAACTAGCTTCTTCCAACTTGAGCTTCTAGGGCTATCTCCCCCCAAAACCTGAAGAGGGTAAGAAAACACATGGCTGGACTACTGTAATTTCCTGTATGTTGGTATCGACCGGTCATTGTTGCATTGCCTGCAGCTTGTGCAGAATGCGGCAGTTTGTCTCCTCACTGATAAGCAAGAACGCAACCACATCACTCAATATTTGACCTGGCTCCACTGGCTTCCAGTGCGTTTTAAAATTGATTTTAAAATCTTGTTTTTAAAGCTCTCAATGGGTTGGCCCCTCAGTATCTAGCTGAACATCTGCGCTTTCATGCCCCAGCTAGGGCGCTGAGGTCGGCCAGCCAGCTGGTGCTGAAGTACCAAAGACTAGACTGAAAACCAGAGGCGACTGAGACTTTGGGGCGGCTGCCCCTAGGCTCTAGAATAGCCACATGAGATCTGGCCTGACCTTCAAGATTTTTAAGTCTTCTTTGAAGACCCACCCTTTCTCCCTGGCTTTCAACTCAGGTCGAGCTGGACTCCTGAAATTTTCCAACTCTTGTATTGTATATTGTGTGCAGTGTACTGTGGTATTATGTTGTTTACTACGGAGTGTTATTATGCACTGTATAGTATTTTGTGACCTATGCTTTTATTCCCATGGACCCAAACAGCACTTTGGTCAACCTTGGTTGTTTTAAATGTGCTTTATAAATAAAGTTTGAGTTGAGTGTTGTAGGAGCTCAGAGTATTCATACACAGCACTGTCTGATTCAATGTCCAGACGTTGGAATCTCCATGCCGTCAGGATGTTTGGACTTCAGCGACGTCGGGAGAATCTCAACGCTGATTGGCTGTCGCGACACAAAAACCTTGTGTCACTCAGTTCAGTTGGATGAGTTATGTGCGACACCTAGTGGTGAATGTCCAGTATACCACTCTGGCCTGTCATTTCGCTTAATATCAAACAGGTTTAGAAGTTTTTACACTTGCCCAACTGACCGCTATCCTTGTCATGTTAGTAGTCAGTCTCTAAACGCTTCGCTTAACTAGAGACTGATGACACACCCCCAGTTTTCATTGCTTAACTGGGTGGAGACAGTTACAGAGTTTAAAAAATCCTTGCATTGCAGAACCAATCCTAAGTCTTTAGGGCGGTCCTTCATACTGGGGGCAATAACTTGTTGAAGTCTTGTACTTGTAAACACTGTCTGACCAGCAACACATGTACTATGGGATGGCTCAGTCGCGGTCACCAAAGAAAACTCCCACAAAGTTTGTTGATGTTTGTCAAGTTCGCGGTGAAACATTTTGATTGGTTAAAAACAAACAATCTTTTATTAGGACATGATTCATCTGTCCGGCTGGACTATACATTGGCTTTAGAGACATTAAATGACGAGTTACATTGGAAGACAGACTACCCAAAGCGGTATGTGGGAGCTGTTGCATGCTTTTGCAATGTTATGGACGTTGCAAAGCTGATGTGGGGCGAATTGGCAATAATAATCTCATAATAATCTAATGTTGCTCTGGGCATCCATTTTCAATGTTCTAAAAGTTCTCTCCATGTTACAAAGTGATTTGCTATATCTCTAGTCTATTTCTTAACAGAGGAGAGAAGGGAGAGTGCACTATTTCTGGGAAGGCATCTCCTTTTCAAAAATATAAGAGGTGTTGCTTTGTTAGTGGCCATTTTCGCCACCGTCCCAGCAACTGCCTTGCGTTTTTACGTCCACAGACAATCGGTAGGTGGAGATCTCCAATTGTCTGGTATCATGAGGCTACCCTTGGCGTGGCATACCGCTTCCTCCCCAACTGGTGCTGTGCTCAAAGTTAAAAAATATTTGACATTTGACCTAGTTTGCTGCTGACCTTTCGAAGCACTGCCAATGAGATAAAAATAGATTATTGTGACAATATTAACCTCTGGAAAGCCTGTTCAATATGGATGATTGGCAGAGAGCAAGCAACAGCACATTCAGGCAGACAAATGTTAACGTCAACAGACATACGTGGTGAGCCCCTTCTCCTATTGTTTGCCTGGATGCTTTGACACAGTCAGTCACCAGCACTTTTGGATCTTGGCTCATTATAACTCAGGGCTTGAAGACCTCCGGCACGGTACATGCAGGAGTAATTCGACTCTTCATCGCATTATCTGGGTGTGTTAACTCCACTTTGAGAAATTCGATTTTGTAAGATTTCAGTTGGACTGACACGTCTACATGCGGTGGCAAAGTCTGATTTTAGCCGAACTAACACAATAAATCGATTTTCTCTAATGTCATGCGAACATACTTAGTATGTAAACATAATTGATGCAACATGACATTGCTTTTGGATCTTGGCTCATTATAACTCAGGGCTTGAAGACCTCCGGCACGGTGCCGGAAACCCGGCGCAGGAAAAAAAAACAAAAAACAGTCGAAGTGATAGTTCCAACTGCAATGGTAGTAGTAGTCAAGGTAACCAAGGAGTTTG
>JAPQLA010000019.1:21116297-21130755 GCA_029822935.1 Naso vlamingii
AATAAAATAAAATGCAAAATACTAAAATACTAGGAACAATGCAAGATAGATGATGTAAACAGGTATGAATGTGTGATGTGTGCATCCTGAGATGCATTCACAAGTTAGCAACCAACAGCCTGCAGCCAGTGTTGTAAACGTGTCTGTGTCTGACTTCCTGTTCCGCTTGATCAGCTCTGTGCTGAATTACTGCAATGTGCTCCGGAAAAATATAAGGCCTTGCATATCTACGGCGAAGGGCTGCGGATTAACGGAGCTGTGACTGACTAGAAACATGCCCAGAAGCACACACACTGACTAGAGTTGAAACACATCAGCTCCACTGCCGTGGCAGAGCGGAGACGGACTGAACATGCATCTGGTGGAATTTAGGGGTAACCCTACCCTAAACACTGAAAACAGTAATTGTGTCTAAAAGCCCTCTTGTAACTTGAATTTGTGATGCAGGCAGCAGTGTGTGGGTGTAAGGATGAGGTCATTGTACAACAAGAGCCAGAAAGAAAATGTTGACCTCACAAGTTTTCCATGGCCATCTCCACAGTGCTGTGTTAGGGCTGGAGAAAAGTTCAGATGAACTCATTATCGAGCTGCTATAGGGGAAGAGACGCCCTGGCTTGTTTGCATTTCTTTAAACCAATCACAGTTGCTTTGGATGGTGCTAGGATTAAAAATTCTATGTGTGAACTGAAATAGCTTGCCTGGCTTTGTCTAATCTGACTACGAAGCTCAGTAATGAACATGTTGCATTTGTTTCATCTGGACTTGACTTCTAAATTGTAAAAATGACAAGTTGCTGTTCCACAGGGGAGTATTAGCCGGGCTATTTCTTGGTCAGAGCAGTGACTTCCTGAGTTGTTTTCATCATCGTAAGGTTGCAAGGCAACAAACAGAGACTAAAAGAGACGTTTTTATGTAAAGCGGAGGATGAGAATCTCCTGGCAATTTTGAAGTAATTCTTCAAAGCTGACCTTTCCCTTATTATGCACCCCTCATCCTCAGTTTAATAAGCCCCTTTTTCCAAAACCCACTACCCAGGAAAAAACACACATAATAACATTAAACCAGGCCAGTTATAGATGGCCCCAATGAATCATTCGTGTTTCCAAGTGACACTTTCCATCACTGCTGGCACCAAATGTCGGGTCTGTATTAAACCGAACACAGTCAGGCAAACATCAAATCACATTTGAAAAGAAACACAAGTGGCCCTTACCTTTAAATTAAAGCTTTTATGCCGGCAAATATGCTCATTTAATCTTTTAATGCTTTTATATTTTTGAGGAAATTACCTAATGTGTCTTGCTTTCAGTAGAATCTTTCTCCGTTTGTGTTTCAGCGTTGGAGTGCAATGACGCTGCAGAATGAGACTCTGGTCCTGGATTCCTCCTCCACCACCACAGGAAGTGATGGCATGAACCTGGTGCTGCGGCAGGGCGTCCTGCGCCACAGAGACGCCTACACCTTCACCCTGTACGTCACTGACAGCGGTCTGGATGGCGAGGGTGTCGCCTCGATCACTCTGCACCACAATACTCCACCGACGGGCGGTGAGTGTCACCTGACAGGAGGAGGGGCGTCGGGAGTAGAGTACGGCGAAGGAGACAGCGAAGGCTGGAGGATACGCACGCTGCTGGACCGTGTGCACTTCAACTGCTCAGGTAAGAAGGAGGAAGGCATGACCTCACTCTAACATCTCTGAATTACATAATGTTTGCTTGGTCTCCATTCTTTCCCATTGTTTTCAGTGTTTGATTTTGTGATGATGATTTTGAAATTCATCAAATCTCATCTTCAGATGTCTCTCTCTATTATTCATCACCTATTTACAGTTCAACATCTGTTCTTCTCCTCTTTGTTAACTTTTGTAATTCTAACTTTTTCCCTCTAGGTTACAGTGATCTTGGCGTGTCAGAGACTCCGTTGCTCTACAGTCTGCTGGTAACGCGCTGCAGAGAAGACCTCTGCGAGGACTTCTGTGTGTACAAAGGCAGCAGCCCCGAGCACTCTGCCTTCCTCCCCCCCGGGTTCAGCTCAGCCAGACACCGGGTCGCCGTATCCATCACAGTGGAGGACCACCAGGGAGCCGCCATCACTGCACTCAACAAGTAACTACATTTTATGTGCTCAATTGCTTAGTTTGGTTAAGCAGCAGTGAGGCCAATTAAATAAGATTCAGTCCTGCATTTTTTGTTTACATCCCAAGCCACTCTAGCCGGCTAAGCCTGTAAATTACTGGAGTTTGTCTGAGCAGTACAATGAATCCCCGTCTTCTCTGAGGTTTTTGGTCTGTTGTCGACTTCTGATCTTCCTGTAGAAGCAGAAAGTTTGACTTCCCCACACAGAGCTTAGTAAAGCTTTGCTCTCTGGTGTTTTTCTGTGGATTTAGCCTCTCTTTGGGTTATGTAAGATCCTATAAAAGCAGCCCTGTTAAAAGATGGGAGAAGTTGGATGCTGGTCTTACAAATTTTGCTGTACATGTATGTCAGAGAGAGTATTTTAAATTTGTACTGTAATTATAAGCAAACAGCTCCAGATTAACATTCACAGTTTATTTAGCCAATAGCTTGTCTCTGCTTTAAGATGAGCTGCTACCTCCAAATAAAAGAAGCAGTCATGCTAAGTCAGCGTAAAGGCCCATTTAGACCAAACCCTGCACTGCATCAAAAAGGCAAGTTCTCCCAATCCATGAATGTGTGACAGAAATTTGTGCTGATCCATCTGCTTGTAGTGCCGAATGTCATTGCAATTCATACAATAGTTGTTCAAATATTCCAGGATAAAAGTGATGGACCGACCAAATGACACTGACATCCCTTGAGCCATCACCAAGAAGTATTAATGGATTTATTTGTAGAAAAAGACAAATAATTACATGTATCCTAAATCTAACGCTCTAATTTTATCCCTTTTTATGTCCCAACCACATCACTGACATTACACCCACACAAACACACGCACATCCAGAGTCATGCAAATGTAATAAAGTTACAAACACCAAATTATAGTTTTTTTGTGTGTGTGTGTTCGTGTGCAGGTCCATTGAGGTCATGCTGCCAGATCCACCTCCTGAGTACAGCAGCCTTCCCCACTGGCTGTCTAACCTGACAGACAGCAAACTTAAGAAACTGTTGGAGCAAGGAGACTCCCAGCGGGTGCGAGAGTTGTCACTGGCTCTTATTACAGTCCTAAACGAGGTAGGCAGAGCCACTCAGCATCAATAAATATATGTTTTGATTCAATCATTTATCAAATGATAAGACAAGCAATCTATTTGCAACTGTTCGTTTCAGTATGAGCAGACCAGGGAGTCAGCAAAAGTGTCCTGGAATGAGCGCAGTTACCGAGTCAGAGTCCGCAGCAACATCACCAGAGCTCTGACAGCTCTTGACCTGACCACTGTCAACGACATCCAGCAGACCTCCGCCGCTTTGGCTCAGTGCACGGTGAGCAGGACGAGAGGTGGCGAGGGTGGAGGAAAGGAAGGAGGACAAAGAAAAAAGACTAATTGAAAAAGAGGCAAAGAATAAAGCTTGAAGAGGAGGAAAAGTTGGAGATGGGAAAATGTAAGTTGTGTGTGTTTTTCAGGCGGTGAGTCGAGAATTCATCTGCGAGGAATGTCAGAACAGCACTCTGAACAAGCTGGAGTCCATGCTCGAGATCCTTCAAACTGACACCAAACAGGGCACCGTCACTCCCACTGAGATAGCCGACAACATCCTGAACATTATGGGTAAGAACGAGTTTTCTTTTCTGTAAGCGCATGAGCGACTCAATCTTTCAGATCAGTGGAGCTAGCAACAAGTCATTTAATCATGTGTGTTTATTGCTCGGTGGAGGAGAATGCATTCTTGCCAATTTTGAAATCTCATGAGACCACAAGAAAGAAAAGCTAGATTTATGCTACTTGTTGTAGAGGCTTCAGGTCAGTTAGTTAGGCTTGTTGCCTATGAAGGTCTTTGTAGTCAGTGTTTCATGTTCTTCAAGATTAGGGCTGACCAGTATGAGATCTTTGGTGCCAATGCCAATACCGATACTAGAGAGCAACATAATTTCGATATCAGATACATTTTACAATATTATATATGTCAGGGATTCCCAAACTTTTCGGCCCACAACCCCCAAAATATCAGTGCCAGAGACTGGGGACCCCCCTCGACTCTGGAGGTGGCATGTAACGTGCATGGCAGCACACATGCACTATTTGGCCTATGCAAACACAGGCATCATTACAACCCCAAAGAACAACTGTCTCACAGCCATAATATTATTTTAAAGTAATTTAAGAAATAATATAACCAGAATTTGTACAATAATGGGTTAAGTATACTATTTGAAATTATTTTTAAAATTTATTTGTTTTCTGGAAGGCATCTTGCGACCCCTCTGAGGGGTCCTGACCTCCACTTCGGGAACCACTGATGTATATGATATCTCTTGAATGTGGTTATTAAATGCTTGTGACAAAGACATGTAATCGAGGCAGAATATCTCACGTTTTCACAAACTTTATTCCAAACAGGTGCGCTGAACAGTAAGCACTTCACCTTTTACTTTAAACGGTCTAGCTGTAACAATATAATTACACAACTTTAAATCACTTGTCAAAGAATTTTTCTTACCCTTAAAGATGGCTTCAATATCCGTGTATATCAGAGAACATTCACGCCAATACATCTGAGTTAGGCCAATATCGGCCAATAATATCGACACACTGATAAATTGGTCGGGTCCTTTACAAAATCACATCATTTATTTCTATCAGACATATAAAAAAAGTCAAAATTTATAATCAAGTAACTTCATCTTGTATTTTTTCCGTCCCTCCAGGTGATCTTATTCATCAAGTCAGCCAATCAGCATCCCAGTCTTACTTCGGGCCAGGCTACGTGGATTCCCCATCATACCCCTTCACCTCCTCTTTTTACCTGCCTGGTGAGGAGCATGGAAACACCCTTTCAGACCCCTCCCCTTCCTCCCTGGAGCCACACCCTCTGCGAGTGGCGGCCAAGGCTTACAGCCTGTCCTCTGTCCTCATGTTGATCCTCATGCACGCCCGTGTTCTCAACGAGGAGCCACTTGTGCTGAGAGGAGCTGAGATCGCTGCCACGGGAAAACTGGCAGACCCCCAGAGTCTGCTCTGTTACCATGGCAACGACAGTCCAGGTGGGCCAACGATAGCGTAGTTAGTGTCCCTTGAACTGATAAAAACTGAATTTTTTTAGGACAGTTTTATTACCTCATAATTTATAAAAAGTTTTATCAAGAGGACTCTGCGACAGATTGTTTGGTTTGATGTTTGAATTTTCTTTTTTCCCAGAGTGCCAGCGGTTCTCCATCCCCAGAGCTTTCAACAACAGTCTTGGCAGAGCTGCTGCAGGAAACAGTATCATGCAGCTACTGTTTCAGGTAACATTAAAAAATATCTGACATAACGAAAACTGCTCAGTGGGTTAGGGTCTTGTATTAAGTGTCTTGTAGCATATTTCTGTTTTAGCCTCACTTTATTTAATCTAACTTTCTCTGCTCTCCATCCTTTCTTTGTCTTACCAGGTGGAGTCCAACCCCTTCCCTTTCAACTATGTAGCAAACTACACCGTCTCAACTGAAGTGGCATCCATGGAGTTCCGCACTGAAAACGGCACCCATATTCCCATCTCCGGACTGGACGACAGTTTGGCCATCACGGTTGCCATTAACAACGGAAGCAGCGGAGCTGAAGCAAGTCAGGAGGGTTCGGGGACTGGAGGTGTTCCTACAGCTGGAGGCGTTAACATCAGCCACTGCAGCTCCGTCATTGTGCGGGTCAGCACAGGCAACACCAACAAACAGGCGGGGCTGTTTGTGCAGCTCAACTTCACATCTTTGGAGGGTGAGCTCTCACGTTCTGCACACACATATATAAAATGTATTTCCTCTAATAAAAAGACAGTCAAATAAAAGCTGAGTCTCCAGTCATGGCTTGGGGAATAAAGCAGTAAAATAATAGAGAGATTAAACATAAATGAACTGTCATATTATGCACATACCAACTGAGCCTAATTTATAATTCCATTGCCTTAATTAAATACATTGGACCAGTAAAATCCTGCTGTTCTTAACACTTTGTTGCTCTGGATAACTCATGTAATTGTTTCTGTTAGATTTCAGACACCATGGGTGTGTGTGGTATGGGAACACAAGTCAATGAGTTTTACCACACTTTCCAGCAAATGTTCCTCAACTAAAGCCTCATTAGAAATGAAGAGTATCTGTCCACTGAAATGCTGAAAGCCTTTTAATGTGAAACAGATACAGGAAGTGTCCCGTTTGTTTTAACAGCGTAATGATGGAATTTGACAGAATACGTTAGAGCAGACCAAAACAAACCATTGTACCAAAATATGACCATTTATATGTATTTATTTATTTATTTACTTTCTCTTTTTTTTTAAGTTTGTTTATTTACTTGGATCCCCATTAGCTGTGCCCTAAAGGACAGCTACTCTTCATGGAGTCCACACTTTAAAATAAGCATATACACATGTATTTAAAAAACAAACATTAACCATTAGAGTCAACCCATATCACCACAATTAAAAGACTAAAAACGAACCAAAATTATTCTATATATATATATATATATATATATATATATATATATATATATATATATTAGCCCCCACACAAGAGAAAAACAAAGATAAAAAAAAAAAAAAAAAAAGCAACCAAAAATAAAACTTAAGATAAACAACCAAATAACAGGAAAACGTACACTGAATATTACGATTAACACCACTGACAAACATTAGACTTACGTCATACGTAGTGACCAAAAAAATATGATTTTGCAAAGTGTTACCTAATTTGCTTTTTAAAAAACGATTACTTTGTTAACTGAGGTACTAAAATTGGTAGAGAATTCATGTTTTCATTGCTCCATATGCTACTATGCATTTAAGGAAAATGGTATTTGCTTTGGCTAGTAAACCCTGTAATACAAACCTGCTTCAGGTGAAGGTCTTTTAGCCTTTGCAGCCAAAGCAAGTAAGAGAAAATAAAGTTTATTATGTATAAATGAAACAAATACACCATTTGGTTCAGCTTATGATGTTCATTTGTTGTTGATTCTGTGTGAGGAAGCCGTTTTGGAGCTGTAGTAGTCTTGTGTTGTGCTGCGTTATAAAAAAGGATGGATCCCTTGTAGCATTTTCATTTTTGTTATTTTCTCTCTTTCTATTATTTTTGCCATTGTTAAGCATCTGAACAGCTGTGATATTGCTTTTTCTCTCAGGGATCAATGAAGAAGCACAATGTATCGTTTTAGCACCTGTTGCGCCTTTTAAATTTGATGGCACATTTAATGTTATATCAGTACCAGATATTATATATAATTATGACTCAGGCCAGTATTTTACTGCAGCATTATAGAATGACAGTGTAAAAGCTATTGTATGGGGCTAAAAGGGAGATTACTTTGTGTAAATGCATTAGCATGACAGGTACAAATAATATATAACCTGCCTGCTTTAGTCATTTCAGCATCAGCACTATTCCTAAAAATAGTTTCTTTATAATTCTTTTCATCACTTTTTCCATGTTTTCTCCAGATGCTAGAGAGACGGATAAAACAGAAGATGATGTGGAGGAGCCTTACATCACCGCCTACCTTCATTCACACGAACAACCCAACGAGTTCAACTGCACAGACAGAAAACGAATCACACTCAGTATGACCAGGGGGCAAGATCTCGACCACAAAAAATACACCTTCTTCCTGTCGCCAGAGTGAGAGCCCTACAGTGTTCATCCACTGCAGAATTTAACAAAAATTCATACAACTGTTTATATTCAGCTGAGGGCCTAATATCCCACTCAGGTCACCCAACAGTTCATTTTGTATTTTTTTATTCTCTGACACACAGGTCTTATGACACCACCATGGACTACTTTATCAACGTGAGCACAGCCTGCGGCCCCGGCTCTCAGCCTGTGGGCGTTCATCTGGAGGTCGGGGTGTTTTTGTCTCTGTGTCAGTACTTCAGTGAGAGTGAAAAGCAGTGGCGGACAGACGGCATGGTGCCCCTGGCAGAAACCACTGCCAGCAGAGCTGTTTGTCGGACCAGGCACCTCACATCCTTCGGTGCAAGCATGTTTGTCCCGGCCAACGGCATCATCTTTATAGTACCGGTCAGTATCACAAACAGCAAACATCTTTCATGCATATAAACCAGGTAGACACGCACTGAAACTGTTTCCTCTCTCCTTCAGGAGCCTTCCGGTGCACCAAGCCTGGTCGTCCTGTTAGTGTGCGTGTTGGGCTTATTGAGCTATGTTGTGGCAGCAGCCATCTTGCACAAGCTGGACCAGCTGGATCTGCGTCGGGCTGGTGTGGTTCCACTCTGTGGCAGAGACGGACTCTTTAAATATGAGATCCAGGTGAAGACTGGCTGGAGCCGAGGGGCTGGTGAGTAAGACAGGCCGCATTCACAGTATTACGTAGACTCCAAAGCTTCGTTCTCCTGTATTAGGCCTGAAGAGCGACCTTGAATAAAAGCCACAACTTGAACTTTTTTTGGAGAAAATGTTTTTAAGAAATTAGGTAAATAAACTGTAACATTTTTATTTAATACATATAGCAATGTGGGAAGCCAAAGATACAAATGTACACCAACATTTCTGTGTACTCTGTGAATGAATAAACATCCTTTTTATCAAGTGCAATTTCTTCAAAAATATTTTTTGCTTTCAGCTTAGTGCTTTAATTATTTCATCTGCAAAAACGTTGTTACTCCAAGTGAATGTTCATGAAAAAGAGAGTTTTTGCAAAATTCAGAATTTGTGGAAACAGTCAGTATAACGAGTCTCTCTCCGTTGCTGCAGGCACCACAGCTCATGTGGGAATCAGTTTGTATGGGCGTGAGAGCCGCAGCGGACACCGTCATCTGGACAGCAGAGGAGCTTTCACACGCAACGCTCTCGACATCTTTCATATTGCCACAGACACCAGCCTGGGCAGCGTCTGGAAAATACGAATTTGGCATGACAACAAGGGTACTAATTTCAGCGTGCACACACAACAGAGACCTGTCATCACAAAGCTGATTTTTGAACATACTTCTTGTAATCACCTTTTCGTGCCCCTCCCTTAGGTCTGTCCCCAGCATGGATGCTGCAGTACGTCCTGGTCAAAGACTTGCAGACAGGAAGCAGCTACTACTTCCTGGCTGAGGAGTGGCTGTCGGTTGACAACGAGAGAACTGACGGACGAGTGGAGCTTGAGGTGGAGGCCTCAGGTAAGGAGCTACAACCAAATCACCCATAGTAAATGTCCACTGATTGTTGATGCCATTAGGTTGATTCCGTTGTTTTAACTCGTGTTTCCTTTAGAGGAGGCAGTGCTTCTTCAGCCGTCCCGCCTCCTGCGCTGTGAGCTGCAGAGGGCGCTGTGTGAGAGTCACCTGTGGCTGTCGCTGTGGGAGAGACCCCCCCGCAGCCCTTTCACCCGCCTACAGAGGGCAACATGCTGTGCTGTGTTGCTGCAGCTCTTCCTTTTGGCCAACACGCTATGGTACAGCATCGTGGTGGACAGGAGACACAGGTATGGGCATGTTTTTGTCTGTCTTCCCTATCTGCCTGTCCAAGTGTAAAAAACAAATAATACAAACAGCTGAGTTGTTCTGACATTTGTATGCCGTCTTGTGCTGCAGCCCGCGGGCTGTGTCCAGGTTTGCTTCATTAAACGGAGAGACGGTGGCAGCAGGCGTGGTGACTTGTCTCATTGTCTATCCGCTCTACCTGCTCGTCTTCACGCTGTTCAGAATGAGCCGCAGCAAGGTAACACAAACCTGCCCCAAACTAGAACACAATCAAGGTTTTAAGTAGCTCCCATAGGTAATGTAAGGCTGAATATTTTCTCTTTTGTGTGATGTGTGATGTGTGCGTGTGTGTGTAAATGTTAGTGTGTGTCTGTTGAGCAGGTGCCACCACAAGTGGACCAGGAGTCAGTGGAGATTGATGACTTTCTGGACAACTCGATGGCTGGAAGTTCTTTCCTCTTTTTTAACGGGGAGGTAGGACCTCTGAGGAAAAGTTGGGGATCCAAAATTTGAAATTTGATTTAACCTCATGTATGTTTAACTGTCCCACGGAATCAGTTTTAAATTAAAATAAATCCCAGGGTTTTTTCCGGCCTAGTGATTTTTTTTTAAGATAAAAATGAATGGTGCAGTGAGGCTAGGAAACATTTTATGCTTTTCCCTCGTGAGATCATTAGCGTTTGTCTCTCTCTGCCTTTCTCTCAGTCTTTTCCATCCCTCTCTGTTTCTCAGACCAACTCAGAGGAAACCAACATTGACGTGCCCACTCCTTCAACCAAAAGGTGAGTTACCACTGATGAATCGGTAGGTAATACATGACTTAGCCGAATGCACGAATGACATTTAAACTGTAGTTTCCAGCTGTCAGACAAAATGACGATAGAGAGAATAGAAGAATAAGAAATGTTCTAAATGTAGAACCAAAGTGTTTTTGTGTCAGCTTCTGTGATTATTAATTTTCACGACACAGCTTTGAATCCAAGAAGCCATAGTTGTCTCAGTAGTTTGTTGTAATTATGGCATCATTTTCACCCCCTGAGGAAGTCGATTGTTCTTTTTGGTTTTGAAAAAGACAAACAAAACTCCGAAGCTCATGAGAAAAGCTGAGTTACTTGCTGAATGCCAGATTGGTCATTTTGAGAATTTTTGTTTAGTTTATTTTTTTTGTTTAGTCATGTTTTTTGTTTTGTTTTTTGTTTTTTGTTTTGTTTTGTTTTGTTTTCATAACATGTTCCGTCCAACCAAAATTAAAGAAAACATCCAAAACAAGCGTTAAGGTGTTTATTCGGTTCCGAGGTGTTTTCTGCAAATCTGTGTTAATATTGTGCGTTTGATGAGATACTACACTGTTTCCAAATATAAACAAACATTTCAAAAAATCTGACTAAAAAAAAATTGTTTCAATAAAAGTAATCAACAAGAGTAATTGCAATGTTTATTTTTAAAAATTACCTTCTCTTTTTTGTTTGAAAAAGTTTGGAATATTTACCACACACGCTGCGTCTTTAAAGGCTGTTTTCTCAAATGATTTTTTTTTTTCTCATAATCCAAATCTGCACTAAGAGAAACCAGACTTTTTTAGATTTATTTGTGTCGACATTCTGAAGGTTTCTCCACGGGGGTTTGTTTATATATCATTCAGAGCCTGATATAAGGAACAGTTTATTCTCAAATCAAGGCAAGAGTTATTTTTTCATGACTGTTGCCTGTATTTTCTTATTTATGAAATGATTAAAAGAGATACCCAAAATTCTCTCTTTAAAATTCTTTGACTGTAATATGTCAACAAAATCACACAATAATTTTGAACTTGCCATTATCCAATATTCATATTTTGGCGTGGAAATCTATGTAAATTGGTGCATTTTTCATAAGATAATGTCCCATTATAGTATACTTAGACATAACATTTTAAAATTGTCTTTATGTACGTAAACAAACTTCTCAAACAAGACAAAACAAACTTCTTTCGCTGTGTGTTTCAGTGTGGAGAGTTGGGGCATGGAGGAGGAGGAGATGGAGGATCAGGATTTGCCCGAGCTGTTGAGTGACGTGTCCGTGGTGGGAGGGGCGGGGCATGGGGCGGGGCTGCCCAGGCTAAAGAGGGGTCAAGGGAGCAGACACCTGGGTGTCGACATGTCCTTCAACCCTGATGATGAGGAGGGGACGGATCAACGCAACAAATATTTTACCTCCTCAGGTAGCCGAAGGCGGGAGACTTTTCAGGGCTAAAAGATGTTCTTAAAATTTTAATTTCAAATTCATGTAAACCAGAGTTTCTCAGCTTTTCAGTGGTATCACGTCTGTCTTGTTGTTTTTTTCTACTTTTGTATGTAGTTTGTTAAAAGGATTTTTTAATATTTGTTTTTTGTTTCATGATGGATATCTATGTTATATTTGTTTTTTTTTTTAAATATAGTTTTCAACATTTGTACTGTTTGCTTTTGCTTGTTTGTTCCGTACTTTTAAACAGCAAAAGTTACTTTGGCATCAGTGTCTGTTGTTATGATTCATGAACCATTCTATTCATGGTGTGAACTTTTTTGAGCACATCTACTTAGTATATATAGATCCCCAAGACAACAGGAATTACCTTGTTTTCACTGAAAATGCTTCGGATAGAAATGGTTTTGACTTGCTTAGAAAAGGTTAAATGTAAACAAAAATTTATTTTTAAGGCTAATACATCCCAGTCCAGCTTCCAAAAAATCTTCGAGTTTCTGTTTGAATTCACTGTAAATAAATAACTAAATACAGATTTTTACAGAGGGATTTTTTAAATTCTGTTAAATTCATCCATTCACAGACCAAGTAAATGTAAAATTAAGATTTCAAGTAGATCAGGCTGAAACTTCAGCGTCTCCTGAATCAAATAATGTCTGCACCTTGCTAGAATAAATTTTGGGGGAAAAAAAAATACAGAAGAGATTTTAAGGGTTGATGTCTTTTCCAGTGGATGTTTAGTTGTGTCTTTACACTGTCATTGTGACATGAAAAGCTTAAGTCCAAAATGTTGCTTTCTTCTCCCAGACGAGGATCTGATCAAACACATCCTGACTGATGGACAAAACTTCTTTCCTCAAGCAGATGAAAGTGAGATGGCTGACCTGTAAGTTCTCTTTGTTCTGTTTTGAAAGGGTTCACCAGCTTTACTGGGTACTTTCTGGTATTTGCAGTGGCTTAATTTTATTTTGTGTCTGTGTGTGTGTGTCAGATCGAGCCTTCTGTGCGATAAGACTGAAGTGATTATCCTCCCGAAGCTGAATGAGCCTCTTCCTCTAGAGTCTTTGAGAAGAGACCCACCAAAAACTGCTTTCTCCTCAAACACAGGTGTGTGTGTGTGTGTGTACTTTGTGTTGTGGGTGGGGACGGGAGTGGCGAGGGTGGGAGGTATTTTTTTTAATTTCTTCACCCTCAACCTTCCTCTCCCCTCTCCAGTTGTGACAGACGTGTGTCGTCCCAGGCGGTTTCCTCCCTGGTGTGGACGTGCCGCGCTGTGGGGCAGCTGGGCTGGGATCGCTCTGGCCAGCGGTGTCTCGATTTGGGCGGGTCAGGGGTTCAGTCAGAGTGTCGCCATGATGTGGCTCATTTCCTGTTTTGCCAGTTTCCTGTGTTCCTGCATGCTGTTGGAGCCCATTAAGGTACAAACACGATATTCTCCTGGATGCTGTTTAACACAATAACAACTTTTTAAGTTTGCGGTGTACTACTTTTGTTTTTTTCAAAAATGTACCACTCAGTACTTGTACACCAACAATTGTTCAAATGACTGTATAGTTTAAAAGATATCTCCTGTATGACACGTAAATTATCACATGATTCTGCCTCTCAATTCCACAGAGCGCTTTGGCAACTTTTAGCTTGTTTTTTGTTTTTGCCAGGGACCGACTGATATAGGAGTTGAGGCCGATGCTGATATTAAGGATTATGAAAAATCCAATATATCGGCCGATATTCTATGTACAATATTTTGAATGTGATTATGAAATACTTGTGACAAAGATATGTAATGAAGGCAGCATATCTAAAGAACTTTCTTCCAAATATTAGAGCACTGAACAGTAAACACTTCACTTGTTTCCAATTAAATAATGGACCGCCCTCTGCTGGACTTACTACGAAATAACACCATTTTAAATTACTATTCCAAGCATTTTTTCTAGCCATATAGAACTGTTTAATGTCAGCATATATTGAAGAACATATGCGCTGATACCGGTAGATTGCAGTAGGTCAATATCGGCAGATACTATCAACAAACCAATATATTGGTCCGGCCCTTGTTTTTGCAGCTTGCAAGTGCAGTTTTGATTCACTCTAAATATGTACAAATTACAAAATGTTCACCGTGGCAAATTTATTAGTTGATAATATTGCATAGAGTTAGAGATTTTTGCATTGCCCTCATGTGGCCAAATAACTCTTCTGATGCAAAAAACACATATTTCGATGGCTTTTATACCTTTGAAACTCTGATTCACACACACTTGAATGTGCGACTTCAAGCTGAAAAACTGTTCCTTTGTTTCTGAACGTTGTACTTACAGTGAACTGCACACAGCCCATTTGACTATAGTAAGATCCTGTGTGTATATATAATTCTTTACTAAATGAAAAGTGCAAGGAGGATGCTGGGAAACTGGGAGATGAGGCACTTGTGAGGTCAGAAGACAAACTCTGCGTATCAAGCTTATGAAGTGCATGGTGATAAAGGCACTAAACTCTGTTTCCAGGCTGATTTGCTCCCACAAATGGACTTTTCTGTCTCTGTCATGATTAGTTTTTGTCTGAACTATCATAAAACATATAATTAATGAGTGTGGTCCAATTTAATATATGATTGGGTGCCTGAAAAAGAGTGAAAGTGAAAGCGTGATTTTCAA
>JAPQLA010000019.1:21183768-21196778 GCA_029822935.1 Naso vlamingii
TAATTACCCAACAAAACACGTCTGATAAAACCCAGTGCGACATCCCTGCAGTAACTCCTGTTGTTTGGTTCACAGTTTGTCACAATCATGTCGATTGAACTCTGTGGTCATTTTCAAGGCCACAATTTGTTGTCATGTGTTGGTTCATGTTATTGTAAAAGGACAAAACATTCAGTCCAACATCACCACAGACTACAGACTCTAATCTGGTCATATATTTAAAGGACCAACTAGTGTTTTACAGTTTTTAAGCACATATCATACACTTTACATAAGATGCATTTTTCATGCAGTTGCATTGGTTTTCATTCTTTTAGGTCTGATTTGAAAACCAGCCGGCTCTTTAAACTTGTGTGATCCATTAAAATAAACATCAAGACTGCGGTGATTTTCTGTGTCAAACTCTCTTTTTTCTGACAAATTAACATGGACTATTTAAGGTAAATTGGATAAAAGATTCTAAATCACTGGTATGGTCATTTAAATTGACATCTATTTACAACACAGAATTCATATCAGGGCTTTTGTAATGGATTGATTTAGATACAACATATGCACCAATAAACTGTTACCTCTTAATGCTCTTACTGCTGTATTACAGACAACAGTTGAGTGCCTCCTTCTGTCTCATCCTGTTTTCATAAAGGTCTCATCTTAAACTTTGCTGTTGTCTCCTATCCCATTATAGCCGCAGGTGCAGCCCTCACCTGAGCCACCAGCTGAGCTCCTCCCTCGTCTGTGTCACCTGGTGAAGGGGGAGAACGGCTATGGCTTCAACCTGCACAGCGATAAGACAAAGGGTGGACAGTTTGTGCGTTTGGTGGACGCCGGCTCGGCTGCTGAGAGTGCAGGTGTCAGGCCTGGAGACAGAATAGTGGAGGTACAACCCCCATCCCCATTAGCAGAGGATATATGTGGCTCGCTGCAAGGCCCCTGTTAGAGAAACGTATTTAGGGAGCTGATGAGAGAAACAATGCCGCAACTCCCTATTATTAATCAGGCCTGCGCGCTGCTGAGACATGATTGGATTAGAGCAGATTAGCTGGATTTAGGCTTTGCGTGGGTGGGAGAGAGGTGTTTTGTTTAAAGGGGGAAAGACAGGAAAGATGATGGAAGATAATCTTGGATGGAGGTGTAGAGGAGGGGCTGCTGTTGTTTGTGTCCTTTCATGTGGACACATGTTTCACAGACATGCAGCTGTAAAGAAAATGTCCAGGAAGAGTGTGCAGGCAGGAAATATATTCATGCAAATAAACTGGCTTCCATTAAGATCACCAATCTGTTTTTGGTCTTCCCCTGATTGTGTTCCAGTTACTTCCTAATCCCTGCCCTGTCTCCAGTTTGTCTTATTTGATCTCTCAGTTATTGTCTCTCGTCTTCTTCACTTTCCTCCACTGTTTCTGTTAACTCTAACATCTCCTTTTCTCTGTCTCAGGTGAACGGAGTGAACATAGAGGGCCTGAGGCACTCAGAGGTGGTTGCACTCATTAGAACAGGAGGACAGGAGGTGAGCCTCCTAGTGGTTGACCAGGAGACAGACGAGCTCTTCCACAGACTGGGCCTCACACCTACCAGCAACCATGACAAAGGTCAGATTGTATAAACACACACACACATAACTTTACTCTCCAGACAAAATGTCTCATGTGTTTCTGTTTTCTCTCTCACAGAGGTCTATGTGGAGGAATCACCCACAGAAAGCACCCCACCCACCCCCTCTCCGACCACTGAACTCCCCACCACAGATCCGCCAATCATAAATGTCACACTTACAGACTCCCCAATCACAGAGATGTCTCCAAAATGTCGAACCAGCGGGAGCTCAGCATCTCAGTCCTCAAGAAGTTCCACCACCCAATCAGAGATCAGTAGCTCGGACATGAGCATCCAGGTGAGAGAGGAGGTGTGGTAGGAAAACTCTGAGAAAACTGATCAGTCTGAAAACGAGATGTGAACGTAAAACCTGTACGTCTGTGCGATTGTAGGTCCCCGATGAGGACGACAGACGTGTTTCGGACCCTTTCTTGGACGGTGGCCTGCGCCTGAGCCCCACAGCTGCTGAGGCTAGACAGAAGGCCCTTACAGGCCGCAACAAGAAGAGACCGCCTCCCATGGAGTGGAGCAAGAGACAGGAGATCTTCAGCAACTTTTGACCCAAGGGATGCAAGGAGAAAAAAAAAAAATTGAAGCTCGAGAATACCATAGAAGAAGAAATATTATTGTAAATCTTCACTGTTACATTGAAAAAGATGCAGGTAGTAACATTCATCAAAAATACTTAAATTCTGTCCTGTGTAAAACTTTATTGTAATATATGAAATTTAATTCTTAGATGCTTACTTTGCAATATCTAAAAGAAAGAAGACATGTTATGTGGATGTGTCAGAAACAGAACAACACACTGCATTAAGTAATAGCGTTAAAAACTGGCAGGCATTTTACTGGAACACTCATCCATCCACATGGTGCCTGTTCTGTTGCAGTGTGTCTCTGCATTAAATCATAGTCATTTCAGAGACTAAGAGTCTATACAGTAACTATATTCACTGTCGATTTTGGGCCGTTTCTGCTGTAGAAAGGCTTTGCTGCTGCTGTCATGTTGGTAGATTTTAGGTGTAAAAGAAATGGTTTCATGTATTTTCAGATATCACTTTTAAATGTACACACAGATGAAATGGGAAAGGTTAAATTATGAAATGATGTTGGATTGCCTCAGTGCTTCTCTTAAATATTAGAGGTATTCCTGTAAGGAAAAATATTTCAAAGGCAAACGGTTGGTAAGACAGAAAAAGAGTGAGTGTAGAGTCTCTTTTAGTCTTTAGAGTTCTATCTCAAATGTGCTTGATTGAAACTTATCACAAAGTGAAATAAACTTTCAATATATGTGTAAATGTTATGCGCAAAATGTGCTATGAGTGCACCCTTAAATTATACATTATTATGAGTTGAACTGTGCCATAAAGTTATTCTTCTGCCTAAAATGAAAGTTTCCACCACAGGCAGTGGCCCACTGCAATTTTTTTAAAACACATGAATCCAATACTTCTTAAATGCCCATTTAATGCAAATGTTATGCTGTTGCAGAATTGTCCTGGCCTACATTTCAAACTGTTCAAACTTAAAAAAAACGTCTTTGCTCAGTACAGATCCCTGCAATAATCACAGCATTAATGTTCTTCAAAGAAAATGAGTAACGATGCAAAAATGATCATTCCCTTTAATATCGCTATTTATATTGCCAGCACGATGTCACTTTAAAAATTAGATATTTTTTCAAAATTATGCAGCCCTACCAGGCAGGTATCAAATTTAGGATATTCTAGCTGGGTGGTGGCAGCTGCTGGTCCCACCATGCTGCCATGATACCATAGTTTAGTAAGGTATATAATGATGATTACTCTGATGTCATGAGAGTGTGCGATCTTTTAAGACTCTTTACAATAGCTAGTTTGACAAACACCTTGTGACAACATGCTTTTCTTATAACCTGACCTCAAAATTTCAGATATGAGGCAAAACGAAAACATCTAGGTTAAATTAGGTCAGACAGCTCAGTTTCAAAAAAAAAAAAACACTTTTACATCATGCACTGTGTATTTTAAAACAGATAGGTGATAAATCAGTTGCTCCTTGAGCATGTAATGTCTTTTTTTCACACAGACACAAGCCCTAACCCAAAATAAAACCACTGGAATATCAAAGTGTGTCATTTGAGGATTTAGTCATATCCTGTATGAGGAATGAAGTTGGTCATTCATGGGGGATTATAGTAGTGGACATACAGCTGAGATGTAACTCTTACATCACTAACCATAGCTTTAAGGTTCACTTTGCAGAATTTAGTGCCATCTAGTGGTTAAATTACAGATTGCACTGACTAAATATCCCTCCAACGAATGGTGGCCATGAAAGTCAAAAAATGCAAAAGGGCCTTCTCTTGGGTCAGTGTTTGGTTTGTCCATTTTGGGCTACTGTAGAAACATGGTGGTGCAACATAATGGACTTTATGGACACAGGGCTCATTCTGAAGGAAATGCACACACAACAATTCTTATTTTCAGTTGATTATACACTAATGAAAAAATACTTACGAACATTACATTCAGTTTCAGCCATATTATACAAATAGATGTCCCTTATTCCTGCACACCAGACCTTCAAAAGAGGCACTGTACACTCCAAACATACTTTCTTCACAAAAGACACCAGACTGGCAACTTTAACATCCAGCCTTCAGCATGCATGACATGATTTATTTCAATAATTCCAGAAGATTTTACACACATGAACTATAAATCATATAATAGACTCAAAGCATTTTATTTCTATTCCCACCTTCAACAGGGAACACGTCGGCAAAAGTCATCCACAGGAAAACAAAAGGTACCAAAGTCTTTCTGTAAAATTGCAGCGAAATCATGCTCTTTATTGTACAAACAGAATTTTGATTTTTTTAAAAAAATCATCCCTTGTCAACGCATTCTATATTTCCTATGCTCCCGTCTTCTCTGCACCGAAAAAGCTGTCACACCCTTTCATTCCCTCAAACTCAGCACTGCAGTAAAGAAAATGTACAATTATCCTTTAGGTACAAAAACTGTGGAACTAAAAACAAGATACACAAATTTTAAAAAATGCTAAAATTAACACGCAACCAAGAGCATCCTCTCGTTTAAGCTTTTTACTAAGATACTGTGGACATGGAACTAGACTAGGGTTCAGATTGTCTTATTATTTGAAGCGATAAATGATTAATTTTATCATCTCAGTGGTCACAGTCTAGGTCAAATCAAATGCCTCAGTCTGTTTGTTTCCAAGTCAACATGAAGGCCTGACTGATATATCAGTTTGCTGTTTTTATCAACCGATATCAACCTATTGCAGATTTATCAGTATCAGCATATGTTTCCTGATATGCGCTGATATTAAAACTGTTGTTTAAGGCTGGGAAAAAATGCTTGGACTAAACACTTGAAATGGTGTAATTACATTAGTTTTCAGAATAAAGCACTGTGTGTTGACACCAGATCATATTTCACTTAAACAATATGTCATTATTTGCGAAGCCAGGCCTGAAGTAAACAGATCAGAAGTTTTCAGAAGCTGCGCGTGATTCTGTAATTACAGCAAAAAGTTGTCAGCCCCGTGACTCCAGCTGTCCAGCTGCACTGCGCTCTGAAACGCAGCCAGTGGGTGTTGACGGATGATGGAACAAACCCACTGCAGAGCCGTTGCGGGATGCACAGGCAACTAGTGGAATCCCTGGGTAAGATATCCTGCCTCCATCGCATATCCTCGCCACAAATATTTGATGGGCACATTCAGGCAGTATTATTGACTGATATATCAGATATTGAGATTTTCTTGCTCCCTAATGTTGGTATCGGCCCCAGAAACCCAATATCCGTCAGGCCCTAGTCTACACGCTGAAAAACACTGGCAGAATATGAGCGGCAAAACCTATTAATGTTACCAGTTTTTCTGCAGTCTTATTTCATTATTTGCCATATAAGCCCTTCAGTGCCTGTACTTTTAGATTATGATGCACATATTGAATATTGAAATAGCAGCTTGTCTCTACTTATTGTATTGAAATTTCAGTGGCTCTTTGGCAGTGTGCTAGCTGTTATCTTTCATTATGTACTCTGTGCCCCCATTGTGAACTGAGGTGGTGCGTTGGTGTGTAAAGGGCAATCTTATTACTCTAAAATATACGTCAGCACACACACTTTCGCACACACATAGAGTGAAAACATGGACACAGAGCATGCACACAAAGTAGGCTGGGACAAGCTACGTACCCCCCCAAACAAATATTAATGTGCACCACTGCTGTGCACACATCATATGAACGCCATCCAACTATCCAATACATGCTCAAAAAGCCAAAAAGGTACAGCACTCATGCGCGCCTATTCATGCAGCATCTCACACATGAACACACACACACACGCACCTCAGCAATATGGCAAAAGTTAGTCATTGTCAAAGTGCGGATTAGTCCCAGTTCACAAAATTGTTTTTATTTGCCATTTAGTATTGGGATATTTTTGCCAGTCAAAGACACTTAATTTCACAGTGCAACACAGTATGACAAACACTGACATTAGGGTCAAGACATCATATGGGTGAGGTAAAAAAAAAAAAAGTCCATACAAAAAAAGAAAAGGGTCAAATAAAAATAAAAAGTGCAAAAACAAAATAACAGTCACTGAAAATAGCATTAATTGCATTAATTCAAATTTTTTTGCGTTAATTGTACGGATTTCAGCCTACTATAACAACAATTATCAGTAGCAGCAAAAAAAAAAAAAAAAAACAAAGGAAGAAAAAAAAAGACCATTTTTAAAACATCATAAAGATAACAATGACATTGCCAATCACTGTTTTACTTAAGATATTAATATGGCATCAAATGGATATCAGTACGAATGCAGACAGAAACATATACACACTCACTCTCGCATTCACACGCACGCACGCACAAAGTCACAGTTAACAGGTGCCAAGGACATTGCGGTGGGAGTCAAGTTTTAGCTCGGTACCATATCAAAAACAATACATAATTCACACACTGTTAACACAGAATGCCGAAGTAAGGGTTTACAAACTGCACATGCACACACACACACACATACACACACAAATCTCTAACCCTCTCTATGACTTCCTCCCCTCTGGTGAGAAAACAAATGTGTTAGCCCTCATCCTCCCTTCCTATAGGAATGATTGCTGTGAAGCCACAAGGAAAGACACTTGCTCTTATTTTTTTTTGTTTGTTTGTTTTTTGTTCTCTCTCAATCAGGTAGAAAATGTGACAGGAACATGTCTGATAGATGGATAGCTCTGTGAAGCAGCATTCTGGTCAAAAATGAAGGTAGGAAACACAGATGCGGAGAGCGAGACTATCTTACAGTTCAGTAGAATTCAGTGACTACAGATGAAGTAATTCAAATTGAATCCTATTCCCCGGAAAAAGAAAGATATCACCCAGAAAAAAGAACAGAGTTTAGACACCTGCCTGTCGGTCCCTAACTACAAGTGGGTCTCGAAAAGTCTAAATAATAGTGCCACCCACAGTCAGTTTCATGTACTGCATGTACAGCATGTGCAAGTGTACAGTATGTGTGAGAGTCTTTGTATGTTGGTCTGTCTCTGTCGGTCAAGCTACTGGTTTCTCTTAAGTTGAAGAATCCCATTAAAAACTCAACTGTCCCTGTCCTTCCAGCCAAGAAACAGACCTTTCTGTTGCTTTTTTTCCCTGCCTTGTTACTGATTTCCCTCCCTGAACTTTCTCTGTGCTGGTTTCTTTCCCTGCCTCCCTCTTTCCCAACTTTGTCTATTCCTCCATATTTCCTCCTTGTCCTTCTCTCTGTCCCTCTCTATCTGTCCCTACCAGTTAGTTTTTCTGTGTCGGGTCCCTGCCTAGTTTATCTAGAGGTGTCCCTCTGTCCCTCCCTCCCACCCGCCCACCCTCCCTCTATGGACAAACACATAGGGCGTGGGGGCCGTCCATCAGGGGGAGCGGCCACTAGTGTCCCTCTCCCTCCCCCCAGATCTGGGCAGTGCAATACACAGATGGATGAGTTTCCCATTCACCCTCCTCCTGCTGGCGCACCTATAGAGACAGAGAAAAGATGTTACCTTCTTTTCGTAAACACTGTACACCTTTAATTTGAGTTTAAATTACTTTTGTGGGAGTACCTCTAGGGTGGGTGTAGAGAATCTAAACGCCATAGCAGGCTGCCAGTCTCTCCTTCAGCAGTGGAGGGAACTGCTCCGAGAACTGCTGCCAGTTCTCCTCCCCAACCTGCTCCTTGAAACCGTGCAGGATCTGCAGGAAGAGGCAGCAGATGCGAGAGAGAAATGAATGTCATTCTCAGAAATCTTCAACTTCCTAATGGCTGGTTTACACTAGAGGATTTTCAACGCTTGAAATGGATGCATGAATGAAAAACAACTGTTAGGATTTTGAAAGTTTCATTCACAAATTATTTGGTGGCACCTAACAATAAATACATTATTCGCTACACATGTCAAGTGTTCCTATTTTCCACACCATACACATGCTAAAAAATTGAATGTGAGTTCAAGGACACATTAAACTGGAGGCAGGGGGAAAACAATATGAAGCAGTGATGGCTGGTGTAGGAGTAGCGGCAAGAACTTCAATCTACTTTCACCCCTATGGTAATTCTAAATGCCCATGTGCATTTTCAGACTGACTGGGCAACAAACCGAGGGGAATGAAAGATCTGCATGAAGTTGCAGTGCACATATCTGTGGTACCTGAACTGGCACTGCACTAGTCCTCAAAAATCTCAAACTTCCTATTGGCTGGTGCACGCGAGGATTTTCAAATTGTAACCGATTTTATTAATGTGTGAGACCACAGACATAATGACAGATAAAACAGATTTTTCACATTACAATCGTCAGAATGGACACACTAAAGTCTACACCCTCGCCATTGTAGTAAACGGTTTCAAAGTGGAAATTCCAGTCTTAGGATCTCACAGAAATTTGCATGATCAAACTTGATTTTAAAAGAAAAACAAATACGGAAGAGGCTTTCTAAATGATAAAAAACAAACAAAAACAGAAAAAACAATATTTGTTAAGCACAGTGTTACATTGCTGCAAATGAAAACTGAAAATTTCCTTCAGCTGCAGTTTTAAATTAGAAGCATTTAACTGGCAAAACAAGATTTGACTTTTATTTTGAACTAGGCTAATCACAGGAAATACAATGTTTTCAGTAGCTTAGCTAGCTATCAGCCATCGATCATCCAATATCCAACAACGGTCATATTCAGCATTTGTTGACAGTGGATCAATTTAATATATGTCTGGGTGTAGTTTTTTTTTTTTTTTTTTTTTTTTTACTATCGTTGAAAGTAATGAGATAAGAAGGAGCTGTTAGATGAAGAGCTGTAGCAGGAAACAAACTTCCTCTCTTTCATTCAAAGTATCAAGTTCTCTAGTAACTTCTGAAATAGGTTTTGGGGGGGACAAATATCGGTGGGGCCAGTTCACAAGTAATGTAACTGGTGTGTATGCTGCACCACCTCGTAACACAGGGAACACTTGGGACTACTGCGGCAAGCCTCTTGTTGCACACCATGTCCATGAGCTTTACAAGTATGCAACATCTGGCTGGTGACGCTTCCCAGTCAGCCCACTCTCACTGGCTATTGCAGCTGTCATTCGAGATTGGGGATACTTCATCACAACAGATAACACTTCAGGATCATTTGAGTAGATGATTGGTTCAGACCAGCCTCAAAGCAGGAATGTGCCAGCAATTGTTGGAAGGGGCATGTCGGACCCAAAATCAGGCCGATTATCCATTAGTGTGAGCCCAGCTCAACAGGCAGGGCCAGGAGTTTACAACTGCATGTTTGCTAACAGTTTCCTCTCTCCAAACCAGGTCTCATTAAAGCAACAAAGTCCTGCATTTAACTGTTTGATGTACTGCAAGCCTCGTCCACACATACATGGGTACTTACAAAGCACTGCTTTTTCTGAAATATTAAAGCTGCACTATCTGACATGCAGACTGTGGCTAAGTAGTTTTATCCCAGAGTACTTTTTGGGTTCTGGGCGTCTTAGCTTCTGCGTGCACTTTACTTGATGGCAACAAGGTACAGACACAGGCAAGGGTCAATAACAGCCTCAACTGCTATTTTCAAGCCTGGGCTACCAGTTAATGATGCAAGTCAGCTTTAAGCCTGAAAAGCAGAGCAAACTTAATTGGAATCGCACTTAATTTTCAAATGTAACCTCTGTTTATTTGCCAGTTACACACTGGCAGCATTTTTGTAGCCAAAAACACTGATGGTGTCAAGAAGCAGCGTCACAGGACTAGCTGTTCCGACTAAACCAAACCAGGTCCCTTCACAGTTGGCCCGATTCCTGGTTCCCATTCAGTTCACGCACCCAATTCTGAACCGTTCTGAGCATTTCCACCCAACGTAAAAGTGTTCGGACCCAGAAAGTTGGTTCCCAACTGGAAAATAAAAATGGCAGGTTTTCCTTGGGAACCAAAGTGGGCGTGTCAAGTTCTATAGCTCCCAAGTGCTGCACAACGCTCTCTGTTGATGACATATCTTTGATCTCCATATTTTTGCTCAAAGCTGGTGGAAATGCAGACTGGTTCACTAGAAAGCACCGAGGTTCCAAAAATCCAGAACACAACCAGTTTTGGCACCAGAGCCAGTGCGGTGGAAAAACACCCAGAGAAGCAAGGGAGTAATAAGTGTAGTTTTTCCTTTATGAAGAAAAATATACTGTAAAATATGTGAAAGACCTCTAACCGAGTAATGAAAATGACACAGAACAGGCCTGGCCAGCTTCATTTGGCCTTCAGTGGACTTGCTATGCTGTGAACAAACTGGTTCACTTACACACGTGGATACATGCATTGGTGAATTTTGCAGTTAATTTTACACACAGTTTGCATCCAGTGCATTTTTGCTTTCATGACCTGAACTGTTGAAGACGAGTGTGTTCAGTTTATTTCTCTGCAGAATAAGAGCAGTGTCTGTGTTTCTGAGCTTCACAACAGAAAACTGAGATGAGCACACTCTGTTTTGCCTGCGGTTTTTACACCAACTCACACAGCCGGGGGAGAGGCGGATGAAGAGATTTCATCGAGAATTAAAAACAGCCTTTGCATGGTATTGATTGTTTAAACACAACAGATTGTTCCTTAATATGACCCGCTCTTTTTTACTCCCCCTTAACAACACACTCAGTATGTTTACATGCACAGTTAAGTTGAGCTACGGTTATAGCTCAATTTGGCCATTTAACTGGACTACTGTCCTTGTCCCAGTATACATGCGCTGAGGGAGAATCGATATATTGTCCAGCTCTGCCACCGTAGACGGCGATACACCCTGTTCAGCTGGTTGCTATTTGACCCTCTTCTGGTTAGCCAAACAAGCTACAAACAAGTAAGCAAGCAATCCTTGTTGCACGGTGAGAACATGGACAACTTTACAGCGCTACACATGTCATATTTACACTTTACTTATGGTACAAATTCGATGCATGCTTCCCCCTGTGCTTAAGGGATTTTTGTTTTCGTACTGGCTTTTTTCCTACAAATTTATGCTGTGCAAGTTCTGGGTCAAATACCGCAGCGGGGACCTTTTGATCATGCGCAGATTGCTTAGGGCCACTCCGAGTCCTGTTGAGGCGCATACATGCTCGAGTAATTCAACTTCCAATCACATAATCTTGGTGTGTTAGCTGGACTTCATGAAAATTAATTTAGTGCGATTTCAGTCAGACTAAAACTTTTACATGCATTTTAAGAGTCCAGTTTTCGCTGGACTAACAATAAACTAATTTTCTCTCACATCATGTCAACATACTGCTGTCACTCAGTGAGCCCCTCACCTTGTAGAACATGTCTCTCAGATCATCTTTAGGATTCACCCAGGAGGCCACTGCATCACAGAAGAAGATGAAGTCCTGAACAAACAGAGGAAGAGATGAGAGGCTTTAAAAAGCACATAAATTCCCTAAAACATCTGTGGCTGAACATCCTCATGCACACCCTGTGAAAGCAATAGCTTAATGCGTGCAGTGTATAATGTCTCACCTGCACCACACCGCCTGGGTTCACACCAATCATCATGCAAATCCCGCGGAAGGCAGAGTCTTTCTCCTCATTGTCTCTGATGTTCCGCAGAGACGTACACCTGCAGCATGCAATTATTCACCAGTAATGAGCTGTTAAACTTGGTGCTGTCACTGCTAAGAATTCATTCCCTTATCTTGTATATGAGAACATTTTTGAATTCTACAAAATGACAATGAGACATAAAACCAACCTTTAAAAAATTCAAACAGATGTAACTGTCAAAATCTTACTGTGTGGGAATTCATTTGCCTTTTCTCAGCTTGAGACAACTCACAGGCTTCAGCATTTATTCTCGCTACTTCCTGATTCAATCATTTCAAGAATTTGTTTTAAAGAATTTCAACACTGGAGCCTTTGTAATGCTGTGATTGTGCTCTGCAGCAATGCAATGACACAAAAACACAGGGAGGAAAAAAATGTGAAAAATCAGAACAGAAATGAATGTGTATTGCCTGATGGGGAAAAAATTCCACAAGTGTCTTGCAAGTCTGGATAAACCGAATGAAATTATGTGCAGAGTGGAAAAAGAGAGAATGGATAGCATGTGATGTGGTTGAGACCCGAGAGTCAGAGGGAGGGTGCACGTGTCTGCTGAGTGTGTGACATATGAGAACTGCCAACGCTGCCTGTGGATGTGCAGATGTTGCTCATTAAATTACTTAATAAAGATGAACAGCATGGCGACCGACCAGCACAGACAAAGAGATTAAACAGTTGCTCACCAAGGTCGGATAAACTGCGGGAGCATGGCAGCAACCTCCTGAGGACACACATAGCCCAGCCGGCCAATGGTGATTGCTGGAAAAAGGACAGAGTCAGGACTGTTGTGAAAACACTGTGTGTACAGCACCATGTGGCTAATTTATTAATATTATTAAACCTTAATTTAACAAGGTATGTCCCAATGAGATCGCAAAATCTCTTTTTAAAGGGACTCAGGCCAAGGCAGCCGCAATACAGTATTTCAAACACACATAAAAAATATTAAGAAAACATAAAACATCAACGTGCAAGAAATTATTTCAGCATTCAGACAAACTTTAAAAGCACAAAAACAAAACACACAGTTTCTCCTCACTGAATAATTTGAAAGATTTTTTAAAAAGCTGTGCGTTGTCATACCAGTGTTCTCCAGCAGGGTCTTGGGGGTGTTGGGTCGATTAATAATCTCAACCAGCTGGTTCAGAACCATAGCGATGTAGGGTTGCATCTCCACTCCTGACAAAGATGTATATTAAAGTGAGACTCGAACACAAACACACACACACACACACACACACATCAAGACACTGTTGCTGTGTTCCAAACTGTTTCCTATCACAGATATACAGTGCACTCGCCATTTTGTAGAAGTCTT
>JAPQLA010000019.1:22084254-22099357 GCA_029822935.1 Naso vlamingii
ATGGTTAGCTTGTGCTAGCTTGCTAAATTATTAGCTTCTCAATCAAAACAAATGTAATATTCCTACATAGCTTGCTGCGCAGGTACAAGCAGTATGAGTACACGCTACGATACTTGTGGTGGTGTTGAGCTCGGGAGGAGGACCCAATTTGAATGTTGTGTTTACAAGCTGCAACGAACAAACGCTGCCGACTTCACCTGTAAGTCTCGTAACCTGTGTTTCTCGTGCTGTGTCCTCTCACACTCTCACCTGTCGTCCTTTCCTCTGCCCTGCTGGCCTTGCTAGGCTTGACGGCGGCCCCCTCACACACTGGTGCTGCTGCTGCCTCAGAGAGTTTTACCTCAGGCTTAGACGATTCCCCATCAGGATGTCTCTTCTGGTTCAGCTGAAGCTGGCTGCTGAACTTCTCATGCTAACAGACAAGCAAGGAGATTTTAGAGGGACAAAACATCAAATACTGCTGAATGTTTGGAACAACAGTTAGATTTTGTTCACTTGATGTTTGTATCACACACATTTATAGTGCATTAGTCCACACTATACATCTTCTTTTAAAGAGACGCTTTAAATATTACTGCTGAACTTTCATCTTTCTCATTCAGATGAAATCCTCTCCTTCCGACAGCTACCTGGACAGTTTGCTGTGATGAAACAGCAGATTCATCGATCTTAAAAACTGGTGTTGTGCACAGTTCAGCAGAAATATTTGCTCTGTTTGACTAAAACAGAGGGTTTTTTGACACACTCATGAAAAAAATAGTGTTCTGCCTGTACTGTTATAAGCAGGCACATTTATTCTGCCCATTACCATCTGAACTCTGGCTGCTAGTTTCTCATGAAATGCACAGTGCAGTCTAACCTTGAGGGCCTCTTCTGGAATATGCAGCTCTCCTCGGACCACAGTGAACAGGTTGGTATGTGAGGCAGGTTAAGGTAAAAGGGTGACCTCTTTGCAGGGGCGGGAAACACATACGGATAGCCTTATCTATAATGCAGCAGGCAGGGAGCAGTGAGCATTCAAAGCTATTCAAAACCAGATAGAGTTACAGTGTTGTCCATGTACACTGACCTTGTACTCCATGTCTTAATGTCAAGACAAGTTTACAAGATCATATTGAAAGGATATCGTATCCAAACCTCAATTTGTCATCAATTTTCAGAGTGACGTAGATTTGCTCCTGTATCCTGACATCATTGACAAATGTCTGCAAACAAAAGCAGAATGTACAACAACTACTGAAAACAATGACAGAAGCCTTGTTCACTGGAACAGATATTTCCTGATCAAATTAAATCATAATTTTGTTATTTTTTTTGTACTGGAAAAAGTCTGCCTAATGTGTTATGACAGCATTATCCATGGAGATGTCATGCTTATTCATCCTGTCCCTGAAAAATAGATCGAATATAGAAGACTGTTAATACTCATCAAAGTCTAATTGATTGCTGCAAAAAGCACATTGCTGCAAAATAATATAAATGCAAAACACCTGACAGTCAAAGGCCTGATTTTGTTTGACAGATGGAGGATATTTTAATGTTAACTCCAGCCACATCTTCAGCAAATAATCTAAGATATCCTCCAGACATGGAGTCAGTTTATGAAACCTGAAGGTTTCAAGTTTTTACACCACACTGTGTATCTTAATGGATCATTATTTACTTTCAGACAAAATCATCTTAAATAAACACGTTTAACTTAGATTTAAAGGCACAGTTCACCCAAAAGTGAAAATGCAGTCATTATCTCCTCACTCTCATACCGATTTAAGGTCAGGTGACGTTTTTTAGTTCACAGAACACTGCTGGAGTTTCACAGCAAAAAGGCGTTGCAGTCATCTTTCAAACTATAGTACTGAATGGTATCTATGATTCAAAAGTTAAAAAACAAACAAACAAAAAAAAAACCTAACAACACCATAAAATGCCTCCATTCTGCTCATTCAAAGTAATCCAAGCGTCCTGAAGCCTCGACATGCCAAACTGTTTTGAAAAACGTCACTCACGCCATGTTTTAAGCCTCACTGTTCACTGTAGCCTGTAGCTCCTGAGACGGTTCACACAGACCTGTGTTCACATGATACCCAGACGTCTGGAGTCAGCAGCATCTTCAGTTGATCCTGCAGATAGGCAAGTTCTCCTTGGTCCCTCCTAGAGCTGCTGACAAACAGTGTGAGTGCATGTACATGTAAACGCAGCTCCCCTCATAGGAGCAACAGGCTACAGTGAACAGTGAGGCTAAAAACACGGAGTGAGTGACGTTTTTCAAAACAATTTGGAATGTCAAGGCTTCAGGACACTTGGATTATATTGGAGGAGCAGTATGGAGGCAATTTATGGTTTTATCATGTATACTTTTTTAAATTAATCCTAGTCGCCTTTTTACTACAATTGTTTGGAACATGCCTGCGGCACCCCCTTCCTGTGAAGCTCCAGCAGTGTTTTGTGGACTAAAAAAACTTTACCTGACCTTCCATCAGCATGAGGATGAGGGTGAGTAGATGATGACTGAATTTTTGTTTGTGTGTGTGTGTGTGTGTGTGTGAACTATCACTTTAAGTTGAGTACTAAGTAACTTTCCCCCTGTCTGTGCCAACTTATTCTGCACAAAGAAATTAAACATCCAAGTAAAGGATCAACAAGCAAAACATATTTTTTGATCGGATGGAGGCTCCTGGTAAAATTCTTGTTCTAATAAAGTGCAGTACTATATCAGAGGCAGTATCTTTTCTAAGCAGTTAGTAAATAAAGCAGTGACTGTAAATAAAGAAAATATAATATCAAAACACTCACTCCATTCAAGCTGCCCAGGTCCTTCACTTTGTGTTCGTCTGTGTTCGGCTCATAGTTGATGACAGCGTGCTGTTTGTCCACACTGCGGGACTAAACCACACAAAATCCA
Organism: Naso vlamingii; assembly: GCA_029822935.1. NCBI lineage: Eukaryota > Metazoa > Chordata > Actinopteri > Acanthuriformes > Acanthuridae > Naso > Naso vlamingii. The sequence continues at coordinate 22,087,157 of JAPQLA010000019.1, forward strand.
GTCAATCACTGTAATCCACTCTAATCTCTGTGCTTCAGATAATAATCAAGCCACATGGAGAATGACAGCTGATAGCTTGCATCTGAAGGAGCTACTTTGCTTGGACGATGTCCAAAATTTACTATAACAATATTGTCCTGCCCAAATTTCGTAATGCAGGATGTTATCATCAGCGGGTGGCTCACCATTTTTTCCTGCTTTAAACCCAAACTGACAGCTGGTGTTCTTCTTTGAAACTAAGGCCTCCATGTATGTACTGTATAGTAAAGCGCTGCATGCATGCCTATGTCATGCCTACTGACCTGTGATAACCTCTCCAACTTATCAAATAGCAATATGTGTTGTCCGCATGCATTTCTTTTTCAAAATAAAAGCCTGGAGATACTGTAACAGCTTTTCAATAATTAATTTGAAAATTATCACAATTATCAGCAAATATTGCCATATTCTCTCTCTCTCTCTCTCTATATATATATATATATAATGTTGGCCCAATCCTAGGAGCAACAATATTGTACCTGCAGCATGAGCTCACAGTCGTCCCTCCCCACAAAGATCATCTCCCTGGGGAGACGATGACGCGTCCCCCCGCCGCTCACCAGGAACCAGGAAGTCAGACTCATCTTGGCCTCACTAGCTCACCTTTGACCTTTAACGCATCCTGCTGAAAACAGGGACAACGTTAGACTGCAGTTATTCATCTATGTGTCCTTATATGAGTCTGTTTATGATTTTAACTTTGATCGATAAAAAGATAAGTTCCCACATTGCTTACAATCCTGAATGACACGTGCTGCTTCACACAGTTACAGACAAAAAATATTTCAATGTTTGACCGTAACCATGTGTGCGTGCATCATGTGCACAGCTGCTATTTCAGGTATCACCAGAGGCAGTGAGTAACATGTGTGGTGGTGCAGCAAACATTGTGAAAGTGTTAAAATGTACTAACAGTTTACAGGATTCTAGGCATCTTAGTAAACTTTTAAAGTGAGGAGTTGCTCTGCAGAGTCACCCAAAACCCAGCGTCACACCACTGAAAAAACAAAAGAGTCAGATGTTGTTCAAAGAGGAGGAGGAGGAAGATGACAAACACATATTTACACACACAGGCCAGAATGAGGCAGGAAGCCTGGGAAACAGAGAAGATAAAGAGGGCAATAATGATTTAAACCCACATCTCTTCCCCCCACGATGCTCTCATATGATCCACTTGCAGTTGTCAGATTTGCCCAGCAGCTCTTTTCACTGAGACAAACAGCCGGTCCTCCCTCCGCAGCAGCATCATGAGCACACGGGCCTTGCTGACTCACGCTTTGCACGGAGCCATAGGTGAATTAGCGAGCTTTAATTACGCTTACTTTGTTACAGGCCTATCCGGGGCTCCTGTTTATGCATTAACTCAGTCTCAATGGGAGCTGACAGCCCTCCCGCCCCCTCTCCATGGAAGAATAGACGTGTTAACCCTCTCAGGCTTCACACTGGCCCAGATTTCTCTTTTGGACGCTTGACCACACACGGCTCCGTCCTCTCCCCGATATAAATCTCTACAAACGACAACACATCATGCGCGCTAGGGAGCAGCGGCAGAAAACGATGGGTTATTTTCAGCCAATCAGAGCCTGAGAATTAGCCCTGTTAGGCCATGTCTCAGTCCAGCGTTTATTCTAGAGCCATTTAATAATGACAACATGCTTAAGAGGAAAAAAACACTCAAATAATCTAATGTTGCACAGAGAGCATGCACATTATGGCGTGGATACATGTAAAGCTACAGCACTTCGGCTATAATGTGAATGGTCATTATCGACTTGTCATCTGAAGCGCATTGATCCTCAACGCTCAGTGTCCCTCCTCATTTGCACGCGCTCTTTGAGCCAAAAAGAGTCCATTTAGACAGATGGACGGCAACACTTTTCACGTGTTTTTGTAAATCAGGTTATGGTGGCTGTCTGCTTCTGTGCAGACGGGGCTCTCCCGTTATGGACGACATACATAGGCTAGGCTTGTCGCACACACACACACACACGCTCACACAGCGATGCTCCTTTCACCGTCTGCATCCTCCGCAGAGAAAGCAGCGGCACGAACCTGCAGGATCCGCCCGCTTCACACACACACAGAGGAACGCAAATGGCACTCACCAGCGGCTCTGCGGACAGTCAGCATCCGATATGTGGAGGATTATGAGCGGAGCTGCGGATGCTCCTTCGAGCCCGCTGCCCAGCCCTGCTGCTCCGACACTGCTGCGTCTTGGCCTCACGGTGGCGCTGTGTGCTCATATAGGAAGAGCACATGAGGTTATGTAATAGGCCTACTGTGGCGACAGCAAAGCGTGAGTGGCCCATTTAAGAGACAATGATCGTGTATTTTTGACAATGCTGCCATACAATGCTTATATTTAATATGATTTTAGACATAATATCAAGTATTAGGCCTGTATAATGTTATTATATAGTCTATTATATAATATTAGGCTATTATATGTCTATATAACAGTATTACAGACATATAATAAAATTATATAATATTATTATATAGACTGCATGCATTACAGTCAGCTATGCTTGATAAAGTATGATGAAACAGAAGTGTAATGAATTTTTTAAAAACTTTTTTATGTTATAATTTTTTTTTTTTAGGTTTTAAGGATTAAATATCCAACCCGTTTCAAATGTGTGTTATAAAGTCATTCATTATAATAAGTATACTTTATTCATAGAGCACTTTTCAGAAAACAATTAGGCTACAAAGTGCTTCGTTAGAAATAAAAACAAAATTGGAGAACAACAAGAAACAGTTAAAGCGGTTTAAAAGCTATGCAACAGTAGGAGAAAACATAAGTGCAAAAGCGCTGCACATGAGAAAGAATAAAATAAATAAATAAATAATAAAATAATTTTAAAAGGAACTTAAAAAATGTAATGTCACTACAGTTGCAGTTCTGTTATAACTGTTATAACAGAATTAGAGTTTTTAAGGTGACAAAAAAGTGCAATTCTGAGGCCTTTAGAAAACATTTTCAGAGCCCAGCTCATTGCTCGGTTTAATCATAGCTGGCTGTGGGCCCTCACCTCAACTGTGACGTGCATTTGCAGTCAGTCTGTAACTGAAACACTAGATGGCGCCAAAGTATTTCGCTGTGATGTAGGAGCGGCCTACGACAGTTGTTGAGCTGATCAATTCATGATGACACTAATAAAATTATTAGGCCTGCATTTCCGTCTTGCTCAGACTTGAATGAGATAATAATAATAATAATAATAATAATAATAATAATAATAATAATAATAATAATAGCATAACTAAACAAAAACAAACCCCCGGTAGTTTGTTCATTCATGACACCAGTTAGGCTTCAGCAGTTTTTCACCACAGGTCTATAAAACAGATTTTATGAATTATCGCTCTGTTGTTTTTTTATGGTCCCTAATCTGTATTAAGTTATAGAGGAAGCTTTAAATAGGCCACATGTGACAAACTTGTCTCAAACACTTCCTGTTTGTTTATTGTCATGTGTAATTTGATTGAATAAGGCTATTAAAAAAAAAAAAGCAATAGTACAAAAGAAAAAAATCCTTTGTTCATGTTATTCATGTGAGTAATGTAATGGGGCCCAGGTACAGAGACATTTGCTTTAAGTTATTTTTATTTATTATCTGGTATCCATTCTTAGGCTGAGTGAACCTTTGAGTCTTCATAACACAGCAATGAATTTAAAATGCAGTCACGCTTCATTGACACATTAATCCTCATAAATGCTTCAATTAATTTTTCAGTAACATTCACTTGGACAGTCCCTCTACAGAGAGTTTATTTGTTACATTTCAACAACATATCCGTTGTTTCACTCACTGTATGGTGAATATTTGTAAATACATTGTTAAATATTAGTTGAACATTGTCAGAATGATCAACAAAGGTTAGTGAAATGGTGAACTAATTGCTGTTTTCCAGTTCTTCTTTCGCTTTAAAGCGTATTATAAATATTTTTGCTTTGCAGCTGCAGCGAAAAACTAAAGAATTTCAGCTATGTTTCAAAATTGTTCAAATTATTTTGACGTAGGCCTAATTAGTGCACGCCCCTTTAGCTCCCAGTTTCAAAGGTCTGTTGAGATTATAGTCTAAATCTTTACGGCTTTACCGTCTGCGCTTCTGTACAGTAAAAACTATAACAACGCAATAAAACCATTAAAAAAAAAAAAACCTCAGCAGAGACGCTGAATCCTTTGAATATTCTACTGGCTTTGAATGTAAATTTTGGGCTTGTGTCATTATTACAAGTGCCTAGCGTGTTGTACTTTGTTAGGAAATGTGTCGGCTTATCAGACAGATAGTGTGAGACATGAAGACATTAAAGATAAGAGGACACAAATCTCTACACACTCAGGCGCAGCAATGTTTGACACACCTTCGATATAAAATTATGTGGTGGCATATAAATCAAAAGACTGGTTTTTAAATAGGCCCTATAGACTAAAATCTAGTTATTTATTGAACTTTATTTAGTTATTTATTTATTGCTGGGCTCTGATACGCCTTCATCCAGATCAAGCTCTCTTTATATCAGCTATAATCTGATCTCAGTCTTTGGCATTTGGGCCTCGTGGGAACAAGTAGATCCTCACATATCAAACCGTATGAACGGCTCCTCCTCATTGGTTCTTTATAAAAAGCTTTAACATCCCAAATGAAGCAAATTAAACAAAACCTTCAGAGAATAAACAGTCTCCTCCTATCGTGGCTATGAAATGAAATAGAAATCAACTAGAATAAAAACACTTGTATCGTCACATAGAAACCTTTAGTCTACACTGTAAATTTACATAATCACTGCATATTCAAATCAGTCTGAAAATAAACTCTAATTAATATGAATTGGGCTGTAACGCTGGATTTATCCTCCATCACATCCCTGCTACAGCACGCGCTCTGCTCAATGCGCTCCTCTACTTACTTGGATAACTTCTCTCTCTCTCTCTCTCTCTCTCTCTCTCTCTCTCTCTCTCTCTCTCTCTTAGCCCAGCCCCCTCGGTGCCCTCTGTCCATTGGTGTCTTCGGGGTCTCTCTGTTCTCCCCTCCACCCCACCCCCTTCCATAGGTAGTCCATAATGAGTGTCCATTGGTTTTTATTATGGCTTGTCCCCCTCCCACTGGCCGGCTTCGCCCTGCCCATGTTTTCTATGTCTCAGTCCGTCCATCTCCTGACGTTCAAGTTCGCAGGAACGTCACGTCCGCACTTGAACTTGCAGCTCAGGGGGGCTTCGCCGTACCCCCATCACTCTCTCTCTCTTTTTCTTTCTCTCTCTCTCCCTCTCTCTCTCGCGAAAAAGTCATGAAGAGGTCCGCACAGCCCGTAGAGCGCTACGCCTCAGCCTCTGTATGACCCGCAGTTCAGCGTTTTTGTTTGCTTTTTGTCCCTATTTGGATGTCAGACGCATCAATGAAGATATTTCACTTGGAGTCTACCTTGTAGGAACGGATTTCCCAATGTGAACTCAGCTGAAAAGCCGCCACTAAACCAACATGTCTCGCCGTAAGCAAGGCAAACCCCAGCACTTGAGCAAACGGGAGTTTTCGCGTAAGTGGAGATGAATCGCATTTTGACTTCATGTAGCTGCTTGTGTCTCTCAGCGAGCCACCTCGTGTTTTTTGTGCCGTGCAGGGGCAACTTCCTTGGGGAATTTTAATTGGTAGGATACGGCCACGTACGGAGCCGCTGCTGTCCTGCGTGAAATGACAAAACGCAAAGATATCCAAGGCTGCAGGTTAATTTAAGTTGATTACGGAATCCTGTGGTGGAAGTTTGGAAACAGCGTGAAAGAGAGATTCAACTTGTGTCGCTTTACGTGTTGTGTAACGCAGCCTTTAAGGTTTCTTTCGCCATTAAAGGGCATGCATGGGCTTTATGGCCAGAGACCTTTGGCTGGATGACGGCAGCCCGAGCAGAAGACTGCTGCTGCTCCTGACAAGTTTTCAGGTGTATCGTGCAAAGCTTTTTCACTCCAACAGCACACACTCTCCTGTTTCTTGATAGAATGTATTTCGAGAGGGCTGAGCTGGTTTGGACACGGGGAAGTGGTGTTTACATACCCACTGGTCCACAGTGCAGAGACCTCGTGTGCGTTACGGAATATAGTTTGTGTGCCACAATTTCCCCTCGGCTGCTGTGTAAACACTGTGCGTTAAATGCGCTGTAGGTTATGCCGTGTCATTAACGAGCACGCTGTGTGTATGTTAAACACAAATGCACAGGAAACTCCGCGCGCTATAGTGTGTTACAGCTGCCAGAGAGGAAACCAGGAGAGTCGCTTTACGCGCGTGTGTAATAAAATTGCATGGCATTGATTGATCGCGTGATAAGGTTTCCACTCTGTGGATACACGTTTGTGTTAGAAAGAGGACTTTTCCCCACCAACCCTCTGATAATAAATGTCTCTGCGTGCTGTTCCCATTTGGGTTGAAACCAATTATGCTCTCGCAACATGTATGCCTTCATTTGTGGGATAATTGTCAAAAGGTTTGTCAGTGGGGGGCGCAATGTGATTGTAGTCCTGCAGGTCGCTTATGAACTTGAACTTGATTCACTGTGGCCGCGTGCTGCTGCCCGTCCAAGCCCACGCACAGGATCATTTTGGCAAAAATAAGAAATTGCATATTTTATGTTCCTTAAAGTGCTCATGTCAGCTTTATAAACGAGAACAGAAGAAAGTAAAAGAAAATGCAGATATATCAAGTTTTAAAGACAAGCTTGAAATGTCATGTTTGCATGGAACAACAAAATATGTGCACGTTTAAAAAACTTTTGTTTCATGTAGTTTATGAGCTCTATCACACTAACATGTAGTTTTAAATGATAACTATGCCTTGGATTTATATTCCTAATTAATTTGTACAGAAGAAAACTTCACACAGCATAATTCTGATCTGTGGCAATGATCAGCTGCAATATGGAAACATTAATTACATATTTATAGTGTCAGAGAGCAGATTTACCTACATGCTTGATACATTCAGCTGTTTTTATTCCGTTTGAAAATGGAAAAAATCTGTATTTTCCCTTATATATGTATATTTTTGTGAATGAGGTTAAAGAAAATAATTGATCATGTTTTATAACAGGGAGTTCTAACAGTTCAGAGTGGTAAAGCAGGAGGCCTAATGATTTTCCTGATAGTGAAGCAGACCTCCTCCTGTGGCCCAGTGGGAAACACTGACCTAAACTACTTTAAATTCTGCCACTGTCAGATGTCTAAAAAAGGATTATATTTTAGTTTTCAAAGTTATTCACATCACTCTTGCGTGGCATCAAAATGAGATTACTCGGTTTGAAGAAAATCTTTCCACCTAACCCAGCCTCACACACCTCACATGTGTCCATGGCATAAGCTGGTTAAGATAAGCTGCAGCAAAATAGGGGCAAATTCCCTCATCTTTAATGCAGTTGAACAGACAGGTAACAAGGCCTATCTTGCATAGTCCCTCACCACCTTCTCGTCTGACCCGACACGGAATTAAAGGTTGAACCGGCGGCGAGAATTCATCACATCTTATCTCAACATCCCAGTCGGGGCGCCCAATGTCGTTTACCGTGTGGCTAGATTACTTCTTGTACTAAAACGCTCTCTCTCTCTCTCTCTCTCTCTCTGTCTCTCTCTCTCTCTCTCCTCTCCTTCTCTCTGTCGGTACTTCAGGGACCTACTCCACATCCAACCCCTCAATGTCTAACCTTGGTTCACGAGATCCCAGCACTTTTAACGAAATGGGGTCCAATCATCTTGAACTCAAATTAGAATCTATTTTTTGATTCTCAGAGGTGTTAGGTTCATTAAAAAAGCGAGATTGGCAGCACAATAAAGAGGGTCAAGCAACTTAATCGTTTGGCTGCTGCCTGCAAGCTGAACATGTCAGTCCTTATCGAAGAAGTCTGTGTGCTCATTCTTTCTTCCCTCCTTTCCTCCTTGCTTCCTTTTCTAAAAATATTTTATACACATTTTACAACTTGACCTTATTTCTGCATGTCTGCATATGTTGTAGCGGTGTATGAGTCTGTATGTGCTTCTTTCAGAGCTGAAGCACATTTGTTTATCAGCTCTTCAGAATCACTGATCAGTATCTGACAAATCTCTTTCTTGCCTCTCCATCCAGCTGAGCCGCTGTCAGGTGTTTTACCAGAAGAAGACTCTCAGGACTCCCCCAGGCTGGGAGTGGCTCAGGGTGAGCCCCTAAAAGGGGACCCGGACCTGCTGACCTGCGGCCAGTGCCACTCCCGCTTCCCCTTGGCTGACATCCTGCTGTTCATTGAACACAAACGGAGGCAGTGCCATGGGAGCCTGTGCACGGACAAACCTCTGGACAGGCCGCCGCCCTCCCCGCTTGCCTCACCCCTCTCCACGTCATCCTCGCACTCACGGACCCACCATCAGCACCCGCGGAGGGTGTATCAGCCCGTGGAGGTGGCCGTTCAGGTGTCGCCACAGGATGAGGATTGTTTATCTGCGCCCTTGCAAGGAATAATCCCCAAGCAGGAGAATATCACAGGTAAACACAGTGGGAGCTTAAAATGTCTGCCACACAAGAGTAAACAAACAAAAAAAGAAAAAAACATGGGAAGTAAGTCTTTCAAGGTCTAAAGGTGTGCGGTGGGTCACGCTTTCAGCAGTTCATGGAGGTTTTATTCAAAATGGACCAATTGCTTTTTTCAGATTTCTTTGCCTTTGCAGCTGGTAGTATAGGGACACATCTGATCTGCACAACGTGTGAAATATCTGCCGCTGCATTTAGGAGCTGTGAATCTCCTTCAGATGAGCCACGAACCCACATGAAGACCAGCCGTCCTGAAAACGATTGCGAGAAAAAGAAACATTTGCAGATAGTGAAAAAGACACACACATAGACAGACAAAGAAACTCATTATGAAAGAGGGAAAGAGAGAGAGAAGGAAAGAGAAAGAGAGAGATGGGTTTCTTTTGGTCTGTTGCTGCATCACAGATGTGCTCAGATCCTGTGGCCTCCACATTCTCTCTCATGTGGTGGTGAGAGATGTGTCTCTATCCCTCCCTGGCTTATTACACTGCCATATCTCTCCTTCCCTCAAATGCGTGCCCGCGAAGGCTCACTCTGATGTTAAAATTAAAAAGAGATAGGAGAGAATGTAATTATGCTGAACTGTCAAAGAAGAAGCATTTATTTGAGGAACCCTTCAGCCTCTAATTGTCAGCGTTTTCCTTGATTTGAGTAATTAAGGACTTTTTAAGGCGGCTGGTTTGTTGTTTGTCCACCGGGGCTAAATGAGGCAGTAGTGAAAACATGAGAAGCTGTGCAAACAAGCGTGGGTCCCTCATGACTGTGTTTTTTACAGAATGGGGTTTGATTTTGACCAGCCTATTCGAGTGTTTATTCATTTCCTTCAACAGTTCTGATATCATGTGCCAGATTGGGCTGATTGTCTCGGCAGTTGTAATTTAATTTGAAGCCAATTCAGGCTAAATGCACAGAGAGTAGTGTTCAATAATCTGCACCACTGTACTGCATTAGTCAGCGCTGCAGATGGCATCGTGAAGGGACCACTGTTATCTGTTGTTAGCTCGTCAGCCCACTGTCACACAGAATGGCCACTGTTCATTAGTGTGCAGTTTGTTAAACATCTGCCCTGCTTATGAGCACACACACACACACACACACACACGCACACATTCACATAGGGACATGTGCACACACATCCTCTCACACGCACATCTAGCATGCCTCTTGGCCTTGTCAGCTGTTTGGACATGCTTTTCTTTGCTCATTTAGAGCATCATACAGTGCAGTTCACATGATATCATAAGGTCACTTGCATTGTGAGTGGAGCTTTATTTATCGGCCTTATGTCTCTCGGCATTGTGTAACAGCCAGGATTTGCTCTGCGCTGTAATGAACAGATTAATTTAATTGTATGTGGAGTGAAGTCGCTTCCCGTTCGGACCGTTCATTGATCGTTTTATAACCCGGTTATAACACGTCCGTGTGTGAAACCTGAGGGAGAGAAAAAGCAAGTGTTTTTGGGGTAAAACAGAGACCCAGCCACTGTGCAGGATAGACCACACATCAGTCACACGTGCATAAAAGCTAGCCTCCACCCCCCCCGCCTCTGTTTTCTGTGTTCAAGATTGATGGATCCAGACTGGCAGTGCCAGCGCGCCACCCCGTACCCCATATGCTAGCTGCCATGTTCTCTCACCCTGCTCAGTTAGAGGCTGACATTGAGATGAGGCATCTCAATACATACTGTCCCTTCATACTGGATCTCTGCCACAGTGGCTTCATGTCCAGTTTATTCCAGGGGTGTGTATGATATGTTACACCCTTTCAGATTTACTCTATCCTGCTTGCGCTGCATACACTCGAATGAATGTGACCCCTCGTCCTGAAATGTCATTCGGTGCAGATAGATTTCTATATGGACAGCAGCTCATGGAGATGGGGGCTCGGGGCTGAAGAAGCTACTGGACTAAAGGGGCCTGACACCCAGGATGGTTGAACTTGGAGGTGTGGGGTGGGGGGTGGGGGTGCGGAAATACACCCAGAGCTGGAGATGAAGCTGTGCCTCTCGGTCTCCGGCTTTGGGACAGCTGAGGCCGTCTGGGAGTCTCATGGCTGCAGCTGGGGCCGGGGTCTGCAGTCTGGGGCTGTGGGCCGTTAGAAGTGGGCAGAGCAGCCTGCGTGCCATCATTTGCATGATAAACAATTTAAGATATGCACAGGGACACCGTAGCTTGTCTCCAGATTATAGATGGCCCAGAAAAAGAACAGATGACGGTTTCTCACACAAACTACGTGACTGCAGAGTGAAAGTGGATTCATCTCACAGGATATACTCATTATTAAAGAGGCACACTGGTGAAGGAGATTAATAACTTTTATTTACATTCACATTCATTGTTCTTTGGACTAAATGTGTTTTTTATCGTGCAATAAATGATTTTTTGGTCTTCCTAGTTTGAGTAATTGGAGCAAGCTGCTTTTCATTGTTATGATTTGGGACATCATCATGTCCTACATACCATAATTTGTATTTTTACAATTGTTTCCGCTCGCTATAATGTATGAGTGTGGTACCACATTCTTGTGCTCGTATAGCTGCATTATTGTGTCCTGTATTTATCCATGGCAGTATTAGCACCTCTTGCATTCTCGCCCGTGTAGCCGTGTGTGTTAATGAGGCCATTGTAGCCGCTCAGATCGACCACCATCTCTCACTACTGCCTCTTTCCAGCGCACTGCCTCTATTGTAACCTGGGCTCTGAATCGATATTGAGTTAATTATGGCAGCCACCTTTCTGCCTTTTTCCTTACGAGGGGGGAAACATTCGAACATCGGAGCCATATTTTTTTGTAACACCTCTCTGTGTGTTGCATGTCCTCCTGCAGCAGCTTGTCTGTCCTGTTTGTCCCTGAGTGTTGTGGAGACAAAGGTATTTAGCAGGCTCTGTATTGGCACTGTGCCACCTTTCTCCAAACTACGCCCCCCACCAGCCCCCCTGCATAAGCACACACGTATACACACTGGGTATCTGAACTGGGGGGCTGGGCAGTGTATGTAGAGTGTGTATGTGTGAGTGTGTGTGTGCGTGTGTGTAACCAGTGGGGGCCGAGAGGCTCCTCGGTAGTGATATCTTTTTCCTGTGGCCAGTGTTTGTGCATGCATATGGGTCGCTTTGGAAGTGCACATGTGGTGTTTGCCTTTGTTTCGGTGATCACTTTAATTGATACTGAAAAGGCCCAGATGCATGCTTTTGTAATTACTGGACTCCAGCTAATATTTTTACCATAAGCACTCCATTGTCTGTAAAAACTGACTCTAATTTGATCCTACAGTTGCTCTGGGCTCTGATAAAATCGGTCCTATTTTTGGATGTGGACTGCACTAAGTTTTAATGAAGGTGAACAGGAATGGTTTTAAGGATGAATTTTTCATAGAGGACATTTTTGTATTCCGAAGCCAACACCCACAAATGTTGCCGACGGAGATTCGTCAGCCTTTGTTGTTGGACTGAGTGTGAGCGGTTCTGGCTGCGTTCAAGAGCTGAAGTCTAGTGGATGTTTACATCTCGAGTGTGAAGGCACTGTAAGCTAATGTATGTGCATATGTGAGCACATATGTGTGTAAGTGTTGTTTTGACCACTTAAACTGTTTATAGCTTTCCTTGTTGTGTGTGT
>JAPQLA010000019.1:22099457-22117375 GCA_029822935.1 Naso vlamingii
TGTGTGTGTGTGTGTGTGTGTCGGGCTGTTTGTTAAAGCTTTACTACTCTGGGCGTGCAGGCTGAACATGAAAGGGTCTTTGACTTGGCAAGCCTCGCCTGAGGACACCCCTCTGTGGACCATGCCAGGCCAGACTTGGCACACAGCGCTGGGCCTCAGGGACGGGCTGGGCCCTAAATATGTGCGTGTGTCTGTGTGCGTCTGTATGTGTGTGTTCAAGAGGGAGGTAGGAGGTGTATCTGTGTGTTAAAGTAATGTTTTGTGGGTTTAGGAAGCAGGACTTACGGTGAGGCAGCTGATATGTGTGTGACTGACAGCAGGAGTGTGTGTGTGTTCAGTATGTGCACTTAAGGGTATGTGTGTCTGTGTGCGTGCGTGTGTGTGTGTGTGTGTGTGTGTGTGTGCTGTCCTAAGGGCTCCTGGCTGGGGCTTCCTGTGTCTCTGTTTGTCTTCTAACAACCCCGGCACCACAGCCTCAGGCCATTCAGGTGGAGGCTAGTTCAAGTATGCACACACACACACACACACACACACACACACTTGGACACACACAGACATACACGTAAAACGAGGCTAACACAAATACACGCCCCCCTCTCTGCTAATCCACTCACAAATGTACACAGACACACACCTGTTTTACGAACACAACAATGCCTCCTGCTCCCCCCCTTTACAGATGCACACACACTCACACACACACACACGCACACACACACACGTATTGTATAAACCCCCTCCTGTGAACCTGTGTTGTGTCTGTAATAAATGCGTTGTGGATGAGGCCCAGTGATGTGAGCTGACGAGATCTGTCAGAAACATATGATACTTATTTGAGCCCCCCTCCCCTCCGTTTTTCCCACTCTCTCTGCATTTTTTTCTCTCCTCCTCTTCTCTGTCTGCCTTTTTTTACTCCCTCTCTCACCCACTCTCTCTCTCTCTCTCTCTCTCCACGCATCGCTCCAGTAGTTTGTCTCGAGGGACTGAAAACGCTAAGTTTTGGCTACATTAGCATGTCTGCACCTCTTAAAGGCTTCCAACATCCACTCTAGAGCTCATTCTCACTCTCACTGATTTGGCTGCAGAGTGAGCCAGTGGACACACACACACACACGCACGCACACGCACACATCAGCTGCCTCTTTCTATCCCCTCTACCTACTGTCAAACGAAGCTATATGACAGAAACAACCTTGTTTGTTCACGGCCGCATCACGCCGCATGAAAAAGTGTTCTCAGAAATAAGCGTGTCCTGCCTCTGTCCTGTCAATAGCGTGGCAGGCAGTCACATCACAGGGTCAGGGGTCATTTGACAGCGTCAGGGCCTGTCATGCAAGCCGCCGGCTTCACCACCTGCAGGTTAATGACTTTATTTTTAGACAGAACAGAAACAGAGAAGAAGAAAGTGTCTTTGATACAGCTGTAGCTCAGGAAGTGGCAGATGAGAGCAAAAAAGAACTGAAGTGATATTTTAGTAAGTTGGCGGTTCAGTTTGAGGGTTGGAATGAGAATGAGTTTTTAACAAGGTAAATTTATTTATTTTCTTGCAATATTAACCTTTTGTTATAACTTTAAGTCCTGGATTTTGAATCAATGATTGAAATGGATCCACAGTTTTTTTTGTGTGTGTCTTGGAGAGACTGTTTTGCATTATCACATCCTGTATCTGTCAGTATGTCAGCTCAACCTCTGCTCTTCCTATTGTGACTGTAGCGTTTAAAGCTGGGGTTGTGAAGGACCATTGCTGTGTCTTTCTCACACCCGTGGTGATAATTCTGAGGCCACGAGAGAGACGACAATGAGGACATGAACCCACTGATCCTGGTCACTATCTGTCTTCCTCCACTATCTGTCCCTCTGCAGGTCTCAGCCCTGGGCTTGGTCTGTCACAGAATGCCTGTCTATGGGTGTGTGCGAATCAGTTTGTACCTTTTGTATGTGGGTGGGTGGTCGTCTACAGCTGTGTCTCGCCAGTCTTATCTCAACCAGAAAGATACAGCACAGAGAGGGCCCCTGTATCTGACGCTGCACTTGTAAAAACTCACAGTCCTCAGTTTGCATGTGTGTGTGTTCAGCATGTGCATGTGCATGCAAACCATGTCTGCTGCTGCATTTTTTCAAAAATGTATACTAATAGGTTGCTATAATCCTTGGAGGGTTTTGTGTTCAAAAGCTCATTCCCTCCTAATAGCTCAAGTTAACCGTACATTTGATCTTAGATTCAAATCCCATGTCTTTTAAACGATGATCAGAAGATAAGGGTCTCATTCATTTTTAAGAGAGTGTTAATTTGGTAATTAGAATCACTTTAGGCTAGATGATGGTATTGGTGTGCCGTAGCTGCTTTGCACAAAAGCATGCAGGAGCGAGTTGAAACAGCAATCGAACGACACACACCGTCATCATTTTTGCAAGGATGCATGCACATACACATGCTCACACCTCCACTCCATCCCCCACGCCAAACTGACCCCCAACCCTTACAGCGCGCGCGCACACACACACACACACACACACACACACACACACACACACACTCATAAATGCACACTTCTGTCCCAGGCACCCTTTACTTTTGCAGGCTGAATCTCACTGATAACATGCTGGCGCCCTCATTTAAATTTGAAGCGCTTCTTTAATCTTCAAAGGCCTGATTGCTTTATGAATATGCATGGACTGAGCTGACTCTCAGTTCATTACCTTGTTGTAAATTCTAATGACCATTAGGGCCCCGCGCGGTAATTGCCAATTGTTTTGCATTTTTGATTAGCCCATTACCGGAGCGCATTCTGAACATGTCTGCCCTGCTTGCCTGCCAGGCCACGGCAAGAAGCAGAGGGAGTGGGGGAGAGATGTGGAGGGGAGAGAAAAAGAAGAGCGTGCAAGAGAAGGTGGTGTGAGGGGAAGAGCAACACAGTTTAGGCAGCATAAATTTTGATGCTTGGCTCAAAAATGTGAGTTTTGTTTAGGGAGGAGAGCGGGGTGAGCTGGAGGGGGATAGAAGACACAAGACAAGAACCGGATGTTCCCTAAACAAGCTTGTCTCTGCAGAGCTTGAGTGCAAGAGCGTGTACCTGGCTGCATTTATGTCAGCATGTGTATTTGTTGACTGTGTGCGTGGATGTCCGCCTGACTGTGCGTACATGTCCAAGTTTGCGTGCAGTTCAGTGAGTTGCATGGGGTGTGTGGTGTGCTGGGAGTGGTGTGGAGGTTCATCCCAATGCACACCGTGCCTGGGACTTATGAAAGATTGATGGCTCCTAGCAGAATGGCATCGCTCTGCTACAACTTGATAACATCTAATGGATAATTTAGCACTCTAAAACCGGCAAGCCGGTCCCCCTCTCCAGCAGGATGGAGAGGACAGCAGCTGCTGGGCTTTTGGTGCTGCTGTGTGCTGAGGAGAAACATGAGGACAAGCAGAAAGAAGAAGATGAAAGGGAGTGAAAGAGGAAGGAGGAGAGAGAGAGGAGAGAGTTTTTGCGCGACCACGATGCGAGTGCTGGTCCCTTGTCACAGCTTTTAGCCAGGAAACTCTTTTGCCCTTAATGACATGTACCTTCATTTGTAAATATAACTACATGGTCATTGTCAGCATTTTAAAGGAAAAGGAGCTGGTGTCATTTCTCTTTGTAAGATACAGCAAATGCTGCAAACTATAAAATCTTCGCGCGTAGGTTAAGTGGAAATAGAGCAGTGGCAACAGCTGAATGAATGCCGTTTAATTTAAAGAAATTTATAATAAATGTTGAATGGCAAAAGGTAAAACATTTCTTGTCCACACATTGAGCTCAAAATATCTCCAAATGCTGTAGAATATAGTGTTTTGGTCCTTAAAGTGCTGTTTGTTGTTACTTGATTGCAAAACACGCTACAAAAACAACAAATCAACTTGGATTAAAGCGGGAAGACAATCCACTAGAAGTGAAACGCAAAACAGATCAACAGAACTACAAACTTCAACCTCCAAAATAACCACAAAACACTGCAACTGTCATGATTTACATCATGTTTAATTCGAACATTTGTTTTAGCAAAGTACATAAAACACAAGCCAATGACTTTGTTTAGCACTTCATAAAGTTTAGAGATTTTGTTGGCCTGTGTGACAATAACCAATGCTTTTCCCCTGTCACGTCCTTATTTTCCAGCTTGTCAGTGCTGGAGAAAGGTCTGGCTGCACCAGTTGCCATTTTGCTGTAGGAAGAAAAAACAGTTTGACTTATTTTTATGTCTTTAAACTTGGCAGAGCGAAGCCAAGATGCAGCAACAGTGTAGCACGTAGATAGCTGAAGGGGAGTTGAAGCCGACTGAAATGGTCGCCCATTGGCAGACTTTTACCCACAAATTTTCATCTGGTGAGTCAGACTAGTGTTGTTTGAACATTGCTGCCACCTGTAGTGAGCAGAAAATAATGCGTTGAACACCACATCACTTGGGTAAACATGTGCAAAGGAATATTTCCATATAGCAGACCTGTGCTTGAATGCCAAAAAGGCTACCTCCATAGGTGAACCCATAAAAGTTGCATGATCTGAGGAGGAGAGGGGTTTCTCTCTGTCTGTGTCTCTCTCTCTTTCCTGTGTATCACTCATAATCTCCATAGTGTTTACACACAGCTCCGAGGCCTTCTGTCAGTCTCTTCCTCCCAGACTATTAAGCTGTTGACAGTTTGGTTAATCGTCCCGCAGTTTGACTTCAGGGGAATCGGAGAGGGGTCAGCAGAGTCCGTCTCCGAGGTGTGGAGAGAGAGTGGCCTACGCGTGCATGCTGTTTTTCCCTCCATGGCATTCTTTCATGTCGTGAGCTTGTCTGGTTTAAACATGAGAGGGGGGTGCACTTGCCGAGGAGGTGTGTGTGGGGGTCTGTCTTTGCTCTGGTCTTGGAAGGGCCACAAACACAATGGAAAAATTGTCCAGCGCAGGATCAGGCTTGCTGGCTGGTCTGTGTCCAGCCTGTCTATGCTTCACTCTCACACACACACACACGCATATTGAGAGAGAGAGAGATGTAGCAGCAGCAGCAGCAGCAGCAGCAGCAGCAGGGTCCGCTATGGCCAAAGGAGTCTCAGGCAGACAGCATGATAGATGGCTTTGTTAAAGGGTCCCAGGGTGTCCCCTGAACTTGAAGCACTCTGTTTATCTTGAATAGGAGAAGCACAGAGTGTTGGGGGGCAGTGAGGAGGAGGAGGAGGAGGAGAAAGGGAATGATATAGCTTTAAGGGGAAGGGAAAGAAAGGGGAGTGTTGGAGGAGGAGGGAGAGGGAGAGTGAGGGTCTGTATCTGGGCAGGCCTGACTGGGGGTTGGGGAGGTTAAGGGGGTTCGTGAGTAGGCATGGCTGCTGGAGAGACGGAGAGGAGGGAAAGAGGGGGGATGGGGCAGCTCTCCTAGTAGCTGTCCATTAACAGATGAACTTGGCAATGGTCCAGGCCTCAAAGGTCTTGGGAGACAGACGCACGCACACATGCACATGCAGACACACACATGGATGCACTCTTCCCTGGTACCTGCTGACTGCGGATGGAATGCCACCGTGCCTCTTTTTTGTCCAGAGGCGAAAGAGGACACGTCTTCGGTTCACCTATGTCAGAACCAGTTCAGACCGGTTAGCCAGCCAGGCCAGAGGAGGCCGACGGACAGGCCTGGTCGCCCGGCCCTCCTCTCTCTCTCTCTTTTCTCTCCAGCTCGCCTCCTCTCGTACTCCTGCTCTGTTTTTCAGGCTTTAGAGGAGGAAGCGGAGAGAACCTCTAACCTGAGGGCACAGGACAATGCAGAGGAGAGAGAAAAGAAGAGAGAGAGCGTGGGAACAAAGTGAGGGACGAAAGGATCCGGTCGTAAGCAGGGTGGGAAGAGGAGGGAAGAGTGTTTGGTTGTTGTTGGTGCTCTCCTCTTGATGGGGCAACATGAGCTTAACACCACCGCTGCTATTGTGTACTGAAAACATTACAGCAAACATGAGCGTGGTGAAAACTGGGAGAGAGAATTTGATATGGAAGATACACATAATGGACTCCTGTGTGGATGAGAAACCTATTTGTGTCAGCTTTTCATACATGAATATACCCGCAGATCTAAACATCATATATGTACACATGTGCCAGTAATGGAAATCATGTTTGTGTCTGTGCACACGATAAAATATGGACGCGGCTCCTCTCCTAATTACGACTCGGACGCGTCCCTTGAGTTCTGAGAGCAGGCTGTTCAGCATTCCACTTCAAATGCTTTCAGCTCACACACAAACCCTGCCTGGAGATGGCAGATCAGAAAGCTCTGTCACATCACGAACATCTAAAGAATCCGAGGAACTGAGATTTTATCAGTGCAGGAGTGTAGAAATTCTTAATTTGAGTCCTGGTTCAGGCTACGGCTTTCGTTCTGTCATCTTGATTAAAGTGTTTCAGTGATTTATTTTAATATTTACACTTTTGGAAAAGCACATGGTTGCAATATTTAGAACAAAGGGGAAAATGTGGGATCCTGGCTGGAGCAAAAGTGGCCATGAACTGCTGAGGTGAGGAAAGTGATTTGTTGCAAAGTGTGAAACCTGTGTGAAAGCGTGTGTGACGCTGTGATGAGGTTTAGGTCTGAACAGAGGAGGAGGATTTGGTGTCAGCTTTACAGGCAGCCCTGCAGGTGTCTTTCTCTCTCGCATGCTCGCTCGCTCTCTTTCTGTCTGTCGCTCCCTTCGTTCTCTCTCTTGCTGTCCTCGCTCAGGGCCTTGTGGTCTTTCATTGTGACAAATGGACACTAGACAAAAGACTTCAAGTGCATGTGCAGCCATGGAGTCGCTGATTCATTATGTATCAAATGTCCTCATATTATTAATTGACTTTGAAGCTTGGTATACATTTAGGCTGCGAACGTGTGATGAATGTGTGTGTCTCCTCATTTGTACACTGGAACTAGGATTAGCCATTGAAAGGTGTCAAATATCAAAAGTTGGCACTGAATGCTTGGTCAGATTTCTAGGCTTTCTTACTAATTCTTTAAAGTTGTAAAGTGATCTCAATGCGCTGAGCAATTCTACAAATTACTTTCAGTATTCATATTTCCCAGAGTGAGGTATTGCAAACACTTTGTCTTGAATTTGTACCAGCCCAACCCACAACCTCAAGAAAAACTGTAAGTTTAGAACTAAATCAAATGATGCCTGGTGCATCATGGTTATTGTTTGTGTGATGCTGCATTTGAGGACAGTTGTAATGAATGTTGTGTCAATTGATTAAGTGAGTTTTTATGTAAAAATTCATCACATGCATGCTGCAGGGCAAACATGGATAATGTATGTTTGCGAGTCTGTGTGTGCACGTGTTTATGCGTGTCTCCATGTAAATGCATGCAATCCCATTTGCATGTATTTCACACATGCTCACATTAATTTGTTATTTATAAAGAAGGTTCTTCTTTTCATCTTCCCTTTTCATGTGCTCTTTTCTTCCAGCCCTCCAGCTCTTGCTCTATTTCTGAGAAACACGTTTGCTTTCCCAAAACTCTTGCGTTGGCTACTTTGGTGCCGAAGCCAACAAAATATCTTGCTTCTGTGTGTGTGTGTGTGTGTGTGTGCGTGCTTGTGATGATGGCTGTTTTTATAATGCCCCCCTGCAAATTTGCATATGTATATGTGCAGATTGTATGAGAAGAGCTCTCACACTTAGAGCAGTTGGATGGGGAGGGTGATGGGGGCCGTTGCAAGGGTTGTGTATGGTTTATGTGTGTGTGTTGAAAGGGGGTCGTGTTGGCGCTTTCACCCCCCCAGACAAAGCCGGCCACTACTCCCAGATGGTAGTCTGCTCCCTTCGGCCATGTGTCTGGTGTGTGTGTGTGTGTGTGTGTGTGTGTGTGTGTGTGTGTGTGTTTATGGACAGAGGCAAATACAAAGACGGAGAGAGTGAGTGAAAATTTGCAAGTGACACTTTGTGTGCGTGAGATGCAGACAGAGGATGCTGATGGAGGGACACAGCGTGTGTGGGTGTGTGTTTGCATGCGCATGGGCACATACATGTGAAGAGTGTGAGACTTTACGGACTTTTAGCAGCTCCGTGGAGCAACTCTTGGATGGCTTTGCATGACATGCTTAAAAGCAATTCTGTGGGTTCTTCCAAGATGTCTGTGCCTTGTTCAAAATGCATTAGAATACATAATGCAAGACAGACGGACAAAGAGAGGCATAGAGGAAGATGAGGTGTGGATTGAGAGACTGACAGCCAGACAAGGGGGGAAGGCAGGTAGGGAAGAACAGACGTAAGGATTGATGACTCTTTGTCCCACTGCAGATAAGATGCCCTAGACCTAGAGATGCCCATGGATGTCTGTCTAATGGGGTCAGCAGTAAGACCAGGCGTCAGGATTAAGTTAACATCAACTGTCTGCTGGACAGTGAGACAATGAATGAGCTTCAGTGTAGTTTATTTTACGGAACATGACTCATACTTAAGATCAAATTTGGACACCAACAACAACAAAAGAAAAGGACAACAACAGAACAAATTTAGTCTTTTACAGTGACATAATGTGTGCTCTTCACTCTTTAGTGTCTTTCAGATGTCAAGTGAAAAATCTTCAGCTTGGGAAATAACTCCAAGAGTGTAAAAGTCCGGATATTCAACATGAAATCCCACCTGAAAGGGTTATGTCTAAATCCTGGGGTTCCCCTCGGGGGGGCTGCATGTTAAAACAGGCCTGCAGCCCTGTTAAGAAGCAGCTATCTATCGCTTGGACAGAGTCCAGCCTCTCTGACCTTGATGTTTGTTTTCCTTGTATCCCCAGACATAAACATGGCTCTCGCATCCAGACACACAGACAGACAGGAAGTTATCCTCTCTGATGTCTTTCTCTTGCATCTGGCTTCTCCGTGAACACCGAGCAGATATACTGGGTTTGAAAGGGTGTGTGTGTGTACATAAGTGCAAAATCATGTGAGTCCAAATGTTGTGTGAATTTTTCAGTGTGCTTCTCGGTCCCCACACCCCTCTCACCGGCCATTCTCCTCGCTCGTACCTGTCAGACGAGTTCCCTCTCTTGCTTTCATTAAAGCAAAGCCCCTCTTCTTTTTTTTTTGACCAGGTAGTATTTTGTTATCAGACAAGAAACCAGCCTCTCCTATGACAACTCTTCACCCCGTAGTTCAAAGTGCCAAGATAACCACTCTCTATTTATACCTTTATTGAGGCAAGCCCATCTCTGCCAGCGAGCGGTCTGGCAGGGAATGTTTCCATGCTGGACATGCCCCGCTCTCCCCAGGCTCTGGTACTGCTGTGGTCTGCCAAGTTGCAGGGCCAGATTGCCTGTAATAGGCCTGCCATTTTCCTCTCATCATCTGTCAGCACTCTGGATCCAACTGCAGGGTCCAAAGAGGACTACCACTCTCCAATTAAAAAGGTTAATTTGCCTTTCGCCCATCTCTTCCGCCTCCTCCCCCTGTACAGCTTGCTATGTCTTCATTAACAGTCATTTGTTACTTTTCCTTTGAATTTTTCCCTTTTATTCTTTCTGTTTGCCTTTTGCAAACACAGTTCTTACATGGAAGAGCTAAGGGTGAATGTCCATTTGCATATTTTTGTCTGAGCAAGCATATTTTTTAAATTGTTCTCAGCAGTCACAAAGTGCTCTTTTTTTAGAGCCTCCTCTGAGCATTTTAAAATCGGCTCAGTTTTTAATAAAACTGGGCAGCATCATTGTAATGGAAGCAGGAGTTTAAAGAAATTGTTTGACATTTTTGGAAATAGACCTTTTCAATTTTTCACCAAGGGTTTCATGAGAAGATTGATATCACTTCAGAATCTGTATGGTTAGCTTTTCCCAAAATATATTGATAGCCACAGACCAGAAGTACAAGAGGTATAGCTTAATAATATGCAGTAAACATAGACAGTATATTAGTGGTTTGTCAATTATTGGTTTGTTCAGCACTGTTTTGAAGCCTTGAGTGGCCATCTAGGTTTTTTTGAAGCTTGAAACAACCATATTTGGCGAAGAGGGTGGAGTTAGGGTCGCAAGAAAATCTTAATAAAATTAAATGAGTGATTTAAATGAGAATTTCACACCTCATTTAGTTGTCATGAATGGAGAAATGAGCTATGGAGATGAAAACAGTTGTCAAGGCTGTAAACATGTTTATATGTGCTGTAAAGCTGGGCTTTTTATATAAAAGAGTCGATGGAGATTGAATTTATTTTTGGAGACAGCCTCGAATGGCCATTTGAAGAACTGCAGTTTTTGGCACTTGAGGCGTTTATGTCGGCTCTCTTTTTTTTCTGGAGGTTGCTGCTTAGAGTAAATTACCATCTCTCCCTCTTGGCTTTTAAAAGAACTCAGTTTTCTCCACAAATAGCAAAAAAAGCAATGGGCATTAAAATGATTCCAAGAATTGTGTTAATTAGATAGTGTAGAGAAAAAACCTCCTTACCTTGGAAGATTAAGAATAAGAAGTTTGACAAATTCTCTGATTTATGCAGGGGCCATACATCACTGTCATTATCCTCACACCGTGATGTCAGTCTCTTAAGCCTAAGCCAAACCTGAGAGGATGAGCAGAACCGAGTGAGACCAGCTCCTGTGGGATAAAGAGTCACTCGCTCTCTTTCGTCATCTGTGATGCAGATTGAGGGAGCAGGAATTTGGTTCGGACGGACACTTCCCTTTGCTCTGGCCTTTTTCTGGCTCCTCTTGGTTCCCCCTTCCTCCCCCACCCTCCTGGTTGTCCTCACTCCTGCCATCTTATTATCTGAGAGGTCGAAAGAAAGGGGCCCCTTACATCTCCTTCTCTCTTCTCTTCTCCTTGCCTTAAGCTACAGCAGTGGCATCACAAGGCAAAATAGCCACTTACGCCCCCCCTCCTTCTCCTCGGTTTATCTGAATGAAATGTGTTTGGACGTATGTGGACATGTCACTTTGTGAACCCAAAGCCCAGGAAGGAAGCTGCCCCTAACCGCTGCCTGTACTGCTGCTTTCTGTCAGTTACCACTGCTGTCAAAGCTCCATCCCTGTGTCAGGCCGGTAAAATGTTGTGGGGCTTTTTCTCGTGTTTGCTTTCGGGTATCTGGGTCTTTAGGCACAGGATATGGAGTAGGCAGTTGAGATATAGCATTTGTTTTTAAAGGATAATGCTGGCATTTCCACGTTTTGGCTCATTTTGTTTGTGGCTTAGATCCTGTTAGACTTTGGCCTCTTTTATAGACTCAGATTTTTGGAAAAGTGATTTTACGGGCCCTCACCCAGGGTAAAAATATTTTTCTAACAAAGCAGATTTGAACATGATGCAATAAAAATAAGTAAGTTACTGAGTAAGTATTTGTCTACAAGAAAAGCATTAAACGAGGGAAAAACTGTAGTGACTCTGCAGGAATAGATTTTAATTTTCGATTTAGGATATACTTACAATAAAAAGAAACCACTGGATGATTGGGTTTTATTTTCTGACACACTGTATGCATCTGCTTTTTGAGGGTGTGGGCAACTTAAACAAATTAGCACAGAAACATAGGCTCATACAATTAGTTCGCCATAATAAATCAGCTATACTGTAGCAGCTGCGTTGTCATCTGTTGTTAAGTATAGTGGCATACTAAATGAAATTGAGGGTCACTCCTGGTAGTTTTAGTGATTAGCATAAGCTAATGACTTGGAAGGATGAACAGGAGGTGGAGATAAAGAGTTAGGGAAGGAGGGAAGGAGGGGGACGTTGTCTGGCTTCCTCGCCCGACATTAAGGGCTCTGCCCCTGGACTCGGAGAGCGGGCCAGTTTCCCATGCACCGGCGGCACAGGCGAGCCCTCTTTGGTTTCACAAAATGTTTGCCTGTATGGCCACGGAGAGAGATATTATTAGTATTTTTTTGCCTCGGATATCTGAGAGCACGGTGCTTTTAGGCTCCCTTGCTTGAGTGGCTGACAGACACGTGAGTTTCTGCAGCAGATTAAATGAAATTTTAGCAGCTTTTTCTTGGGGCCAGGCCATAAAACCACACAAAGGAAGCAGCTGCCACTAATGTAATCTAGAATGGGGTGCTGCAGTGTAAAGCTGTCCACCACTCTTTTGTTTTTCCCTTCTTCTCCTCTCCGCAGCTTTTTACACCAGTCTTGACACCCTTCAACTACACCCCTTCCTCTTCAGATAATCTCCTCGTACTTTCACTCCCTTTAATTCCTCTTTTCATCAGCTACCCCTCTGTGTACCGCAAAGGTGATGAAACCGGACGAGAGCAATAAAGGCCATGTGTTTTAAGAGCAAACATATCTTTTTATGCCTTTATATATCTATAGGTTTGTGTCAAAGGTACATGAGATAGCTGTTGGATTGTCTCTGAAGCTGACTGTCTGTGGGCCTGCACCATATCAGCTTGACATGTATGAAAAGAACTAGTAGGAGCTT
Organism: Naso vlamingii; assembly: GCA_029822935.1. NCBI lineage: Eukaryota > Metazoa > Chordata > Actinopteri > Acanthuriformes > Acanthuridae > Naso > Naso vlamingii. Next base: position 22,111,829 of record JAPQLA010000019.1, read on the forward strand.
TACAGTTTGACCTTGCGCAAAACTACAAAGTTCATCTCTAGGAATGCAACCTAAGCAGTCCGCTGGGGTCGATGCCCCGGGGTCGGTGTCAGCCAGTCTCAAAATGACAGGGTGGATCTTGAGAACCTGAGTACATGTTGGCAAGAAGTGGAGCTACATTCCTGCCAAGGCTGTCATTGTGTAAGTGACACATGAGAAAGAGAAGGAGAGAGAAGGAGAGAGAGAAACTGCAGGAGTCCACAAGAATTCCCAGTGATGGAAGTTGTTTGTTATTGACATTTTTTTTAATTATTTGGAGTTGACATTTGGATCAGCGCAGCAAAATGTAAGCATGTTGATGATGCTTTACAGTGAGACTTCACTGCTGCCCTCCGTAAATGAAGTTTTATAGTCTGTTTGAGAAGCAATGGCACAAACATCTGGCCCATAAATCTCAGGTGTGGCTGTGGAGTGCAGCCTGAGAAACAAGCTCTGCCCATCCCCTGATCAGCCATTAATCCAAATTTCCGCACTTTCACGCTGACTTATTTATATGCGGTTAGTTAGCTGGTAAGCTCTCCAGGAGTGAAGGCATTGCATTGGAAAGCACTGCTGTACCTTTTAATGCACAGGACAATAAACTGCAGTACAGTTGAACACATTGCTTTAGCAGAGGTCTGACTCCTTTGTGTGGCTACATAATATGCTCTTGTGAGTGTAAATGAGTATTTGCATCGCGCTTGAATTGGCTGCACGTCTGGTCGAGTTCATGGAACCTTTCTGTGCAGGAACGACGGCTTGAAGGTTGACTCAGTCTGTCATTCAACGAGTCATTCAGTCACTCAGTCTCTGTGTGTATGTGTCCTGTCCTTCAGCTGTCTGTGAATCAATCCTTCTGTCAGCAAAGGATTTCAGGACAGGATTCCTTCACATATCCTGTTCAGCAACTCTTCTCGAGGCCTAAATGCTCATTTTAGCTTTTCTATCAACTATGACAAGAGGGAGGAATTTTATTTCAGCTTTTTTTTTTTTTTTTGACAATTCCTCAAATGTTGCTGATCCATTGGAGAAGATTGTACCTGTTAGTGCCGTCCTCCTCGCTCACCTCAAGTCTTTATCTCTCTGTTTTTCTTATTATCTTTTCTTGGTCACCTTTGTCACAAAGAGTCCTCATAAAAACAAGAGAAATTGTTGCAGTGCTGCACATATGCATGTGTGCAACACACATGCAAGCTTTCACAGGTACACAGCAACATCACACATGTTTACTTAAACCTGATGACCAAATAGAAATAGCTCTCTCCCCCCTTTTGCCACCCTCCTACTCTGCTCCTCTGCTTCCCCCCTCCCCCTCTTCCTCCCCAGGGTAGGTGGCTATAGCCCCCATTATAAACATAGTGATCTATAGGAGCCCTAGACCCAGACAGATTTTTGGCATGGCTGTGCAGGTAGCATTCCAGCACGGTTTGAGATCTTAGGGCTCTAGCCTCGTTAAAAGCCTGATTTATGCTCTACAGCTGGGCACAAAGGAACCTACAGGTTGGCTACCTTAATTAATATCACGCTCGCTACTGCTTGGACCAAAGCATGTTCCTGACACACCTCTGGGGAGAAAAAGCAGAAGGGCTCACATGCTGTATTTTCACCAGGCCAGTGACGGTGCAGGTCTGAGAAGGATGCAGTTGAAAAGACGAGGTAGCTGTTTTTAAACATGTCTTCAAGTGACAAATCTCTGGGCGTATCACTGATAGAAATGCAGATTTCGCCTTCTGACTGAGGACTACAGCTCTGTGTGCTGCCCTCCTGGGCTGCATTAGGTCCTATTGTCCACCATTTTACCCGCTCCTCTGGCATTGCTATAGCGGCTGATCAGACCACATGTTTTCAATTAGCAGGCAGGAATCTGGTACGGAGAGCCTCGGAGCTGAGGAATTGTGTGGAGCGTGGCCTGCCGTTGCCAAGCATATGGCCCATCCATCTTATGAGCTGTTATTGATGGTAAACTCTACCTGCAGGTATTAACAGGCTGCCCTCACCCTGCTCGAACCCTACAGCCTTTTCTGTGGCAATCTTGCACCACTGTAACATGCAATGCAGGAATGACTCATTTAAGTTGTCAACCATTTGTTTGGGGCATTTCTCCAAAACATCATGTCGTTCAGATGTGGCCCTGGTTGATATCAAGACTTGGTTGTCATATCAGTATTGATGTCAAGTTCCATCAGAGCAGTGAGGGAAACATTTGTAGGTCATTTTGGATATCCGACCACGTCCTCGCTCCGCCACGTCTCCTGCTGCTTCTGTGAGAATGTCTTGAAGGGGCTGAATCAGGGCTGAACAGGAGGCCATTTTGCAATTTTAATCAGGATTTGGAAAGCATTGGGGTTGAGACGTGGCCCAGCACTGTTTTCTCCTCCATGAATTAATAATGCAGGGAATGGAGGCTTGGATGGATGGATGTTGGTGGGTCAGGGTGTTGAGGTCTCACTTTAGTGGCCGTGTCCTTATTACAGGATCAGGGAACTTTGTGTCCTACTAGCAATGACGTTTCAGTGAATTTAGCAGCTTAAAGTAAAGATGTGTGATATTGTACCAGCATTTAAATAAATACACTTTCATACAATACTTTAATTCAGTGGTTGCCACATGTATCAGCACATCTATCCCTATTTCCCAGTCCTCAGTTAGTAAGAAAAATGGATTTGCAAGCTACATCTTGACCCTGAGATACCCCTCGATCTAAAGAGTCCGGCTATTGATGCTTCCTTAACCACTCGACCACCGTGTGCACAGTCACACACAGCAGATGGGACGCGTGTTAAACCCTCATCCTCCACCGCTCCGGGCCATGGGACACTCCAACACACTGGCCCTCTTGTTTTAAAGTGCCATGTCCCTCCACAATGCCTTGAGGCTCGTATGCATAACGAGCTGCTACGGTTGGCCCAAGCTCACATGCCCCGGTCCTCTCACCCTGAGGTTGTAGGACCGGGTGAAAAATAACTGCATGTTTAAATCAGCCCTTGTTCACTGATATCTAAAGGACGGCCCATGCTCAAGCGCTTCCAGGGCCACTGCAAGCGTGTTCAGGAACAAACAACTGAGGTTACATTATTGGCGATTTTGTGTTTCGTAAAAAAAGTTCCCTGCCTCCACTTGAGCGTGAAAATGTGGTATTTTGCTGGTGATCAAAGTGCATCTTAAAGCCCAAACTCTCCTCCAGTGCCGTCCCACAGAGATTAACATAATGATGAGTATCTTTCTCTGTTTTGCCCCGTCTCTTTTTCCTTTGCCCGCTCTGTGTCTCATTTTCTCTGGAAATATTATTTACAGTGACGGAGCACCTCAGGCACAGATAGGAAAAAATAAGTCTTGTACACTCTGGCCTGATGGATGGTTTTCGAGATCTGCCCGGCTCTAAATGAGTGGGTGGAGAAGATGAGAGGTGTATTGTGGCACAGGTGTTTACAGCCAAAGGTAGTGTTCCCTTTGAGCTTAAGAAAGGAGAAATTTGGAGAAACTGTTTGTGTGTCTGTCATTGGTCAAGGGTAGAGTATTTCAGAGGTAAAAGAAAAGGGTGAAGAAAAGTAAAATAAAAGGATGAGGGAGAAACTGTGTGTGTGTGTGCAAGATGGACTCACTTTAACCTCTCTCGGTGCTGTCATCAGAGTGTGTTAAGGAAATAGTGCGATGGAAGGAGGGGTAACAAAGGAGCATGCTGGCTGTATGAGGGACAGAGAGCAGGAGGGAGAGAGAGGGAATGACTCTATCTTCCAGACAGGCTGAAGTGTTTACTCAGTCCAGCCAGACTCTCTCTCTCTCTCTCTGTGTGTGTGTGTGTGTGTGTGAGTGTGAGTGTGTGTCGGGACTTCCATCAGCTCAGAGACACCCTGACTGCAGGTCTGTGCCTGTAGTTCAGGTAAAAACTCTCGCCCTCATTGCCCACTCTTCCTCTTTAGTTTTTCTTCTCTCTCTCTTTCACTCACTCGCTCTCAGTCCATCTGTGTATCTCACTCGTTTCTTTTTCAACACGGCCCACCTACTTTTTCTTTCACCCCTCTTTTAGACATTTAATTTGTGTGTCGTTGTATTTTATTTACTTTTCGCTGAATGTTTTTATTCGTTCAAAAGGTGAAGTAAGATAAACATTAAATTAACATGTAAGTTTTTAACATTTTAACTAGTTATGAAGCAGTCTAAAACCCTAATGTACACCCAGTACATGTTTGTACTTTAAGTCTAAATTTTCATCATATATTTGTCAATAACTTTGGCTGTGTTACTGCATTAGCTGTGAATGCTGGCCAGGGATTTTTTTTTTTTAAATTTAAATTTAAACCTTTAATATATCTAAAATACACTATCTACATTACTAGCACACTTATCAATACCTAAGTAAATTTTTGTACCCTAGCAAAAATGGCCATTTTCTGACCCATTTGACCTGATGGCCATTACAGCTTAAAGTAATTAATCCTATCATATTATACTTTCATCCTGGACTTAAGGCTTTAAAATTAATATTTTCACCTCCACTTCTAATTTGAGCCATTTTCTCATTTTTGGCATATGGATGAATTACAAGCAATTTTCCTAGTTTTTGCTACTTCATATTGTGGCCCCCTACAGGTCAGTGGAATAAATGATTTCAACTACGATGTGTGTGTATGTGTCTGTCGAAGAAAAGAAACATGAAGATGTTAGGCATTTATCCAGACTAAAGCCTTCATTTTTTTTATTTTATTTTTTTTTACTAGCAACAAGCTGAATCATACATTTTGACCTGCTTTCCCTGAAGCTCGAATATGCCCTATGAAAACAGGAAAATTGCGTGCATTAAAAAAAAAAAAAAAAATCATTATCATTTATCAAATCTGGCATTTAAAGGTTTAAAATTCTGATAATGAATGAATATTTAGTAGTTATGATAAGGTCTGAAGTTGTTTAAAATATTAAAAAAAAGTTTAAAAAATATTATTATATAATATTTTACGGCAATCTTGATACTGTACATTTATGCACTCTTAGGTCCTCTTTATTGCAGTAAAAGTTAATTGGCATTGGCATTTAATGGGTTAAAATTCTGAAAATGAATGAATATTTGGTAGTTATGATAAGGTCTGAGGTTGGTTAAAGGATTTAAAAAAAGTTTTACTTTAATGCAGTGAAAGTTAAGGGTGCATGTTTGACATGTCTGACATCTTACGTACATCAGCAAATGAGATCATCGGCAAACAGACTGAAGATTTTTATTCTGTTCTGTACAATGCCTTTGCCCGATCGGCTCTGTGAGTGGAAATGCTGCATACCCCTTTACAGCGCACAGACTGGAAGCAAATTATAATAGTTTGGGATTTTTAATAAGTTTTTATTTTTGTGTTTTTATTTTGACTTTTAATTTTTAAATTTCATGTTAGTTTTAAATAGTTTTTAAACGAGTTGGGTAGTTTAGTTTTTAGTTTTAGTCTTTTTTGTAATCTGGGGTTTTCAAGGTAAGCTAGGTTTGCATTTGTATATGCGCTTTTTAGATGTACCTTTAGATTTGTTGGGTTTTTGTCTTTGTCTTTT
>JAPQLA010000019.1:22117475-22135294 GCA_029822935.1 Naso vlamingii
GGTAAGCTAGGTTTGCATTTGTATATGCGCTTTTTAGATGTACCTTTAGATTTGTTGGGTTTTTGTCTTTGTCTTTTGAATGTTCCACATATTTTCTCGTCATCTTGTTACAAGGCACTTGCTCTCGTCCATCAGTGCATCAAAGTAAATTCTGTGTAACACTGGTTACCAGGTGAGGGCGTGGACTGACCTGCAGTGTGGCACGCCATACAGAGCGAGAAAGAAGGAACACAGATTTTAGAGGATATTTGATATCCATCCAAAATACAAACATGACAAAAATGAAAACTAAGGATACTGTATTTGTAATTTTAGTTTATTTTTGTTAGTTTTGTAATCATTCAATACAGTGTCAGTTTTCCTTTTTTTGTAAGGCCTCATTTTTATTTTTGTTTTCATTGAAATCAATGGAAAAAAAGTTTTTACTTCAAATTTTCGGAATTGTTTGTTTTCTTTGAAGATAAACCTTGGTCCAGATGAGACGATTTGTTGTGTAGGAGCATGATCGATCCACTGCTCTCTTTTTTACTATTTGTGGTTGTAAGCAGAAGAATATTTTTCTTTACATAATATTTTGTGTTTCTGGCCACACTGGTGTTGTGCAAATCAGTGGCATGCTTCTTTCACTGTCTTCCAAAACAAATGCTCGTGCTAGACAAGATCTTTACGACCGTAAGCAGTGCCGTTTTTGTCCACATGTGGCGCTACAATCAACACAAAATAAACGTTCCGTAGAGAGGCTTTAAGTGCTCATTCTTTTTGACATTACTGCCCAATTTTGGTTCACAAAAGAATTCTAACAATATAATGAAAAAAATAACCAACCATTTCTTTTTACATAACGGTGAAGTCAGTAATAAAGCAAAAGAACATGCAAAATGTCTGCAGTGTAAATTATTTGAAATATTTTGACATGTATTGGCATAAATAGTGAGTGCTTCAGTTTTCTGTCAGTGTGTTTGATTTAACTGTGTTATCAATCATTGGGCCTCAAACAGACTCCCTCAAGTTGAAAGTAACTTTCTTCCTGTTTAAGGACATCTCAATGTCTTAGAGCCACAGAGGTGCTTGAGATTTGATCATTCTCTTTTTAATGATGACCAGGTCACACTCCAAAAATGATCATTTCTGTGTCAGCACCACTTGTAAAGCCTCAGCAAGTTAATTGAGTTTTAACCTTAAAGATGGGGTCAAGACAAAACGTGTGTCATGTTTCCTGCTGACATGTGACATCTATTACAGTTATCTCTGAGACACTGTATTGCAATACAGTGCATTGTGCATTGTTGCTTGTGTATTTATGTGCATGCTTTATCTTGTGCATGTACAAGTTTTTTTTGTAGTTTTTGCCACATACTAGTTTTGCCCTCTTGATACTCATTTAGTAAGTCCCCTTGTAGCTGAAATATGGGGTTAAACACAGCAGCTGAACAAAAAACAGAAACACAAACACATTGTGGGTTCAATGTAAATAAAGAAAGAAAAAGAATGGAGTCCCTTTGTTTTCACAGATTTTGAAATTTTCTAGGAGCACTTCATGCAGATGATTCTCAGGAGCTAAAGCCTCTTGTTCTTTATTCATTACAGGATGTAAAAATCAGTATAATTCTTGATCCACCACAACACTGTTCTGCATTCCTGCTCAAGTGTCTTTATGCAAGACAATTAATTCATAATTGATCGAAGGGTGCTTCAACTTGGCTGAAACTATGCTCCTGTCAAAGGGCAATTTTAAAGCTATTTGGTCGGGGAATAATAAAGTCCATGAAAACAATCAATTCTTGTTCCTTTGGTTTTGTCTCCATGTGGATTCACAGGAGGATAAAAAGGATGATACACGCTGGCTCTTCATGTGTCGGCCTTTGATAAAGATGAGTTAGAAAAGACAGCACTGACATATTGAAGTTACAAAGCTGAGAGTTTGCAGTTTTGCTCGATTTATCCGTATTTCTATTGGTGTTCTATTGATGTTGCATTTAATGATCGTCCTGTTTAGTGTCAGACTCATTGCTGTCTGTGAGCGTTGATATTTTAGTGCTAGTGCAGTTTGCTCTATCATACACTTTATTGTCAGTTTTTCTGTGTGTGTGTGTGTGTCAGTAAATCCACATCTGACACATCGGCTCTTCATTGTTCTGTCAATACCTCATGTTGCTTAGAATATTTCCCTGTAAAGCTGTTGATTGTCGGAGCTTTTCTCTGAGCTTTACAGTAATGTGACTTTAATGTGTCCTCTTCAAGTCTTCATAGTCTTTGTCCATGCGCTGTTTGTGCTGTTCTGTTCAGCTCTCTGCATGTCTGCGCAGACTGAAGAGGGGGATAGTGGTGAGGTCAGATACAGGGCCCTCTATGCTCCATTGAAGCCGAATCGCGTCCTGGCAAATGGTATGCAGGCTCATAACGCGCTCCACTCGTCCAATAGCCAGAGACGAAACAGTTTTGACAGTGTCGAATGCCCTGCCCCGGGGGCCTTATCATCCTCTGCTGCTTGCCTGCCTCCCTCCCCTGTTTCTCTTCTCCTGATGCTATCTATCTGGAGATTTATGCAGAAATGTGCAGCTAGTCGACCTCCCTGGTCCCCCTCCATCCTTTCTGCAGGAACGCCAGCCTGTCATAAGCTGAGCTATGCAGAGATAGCGAAGCTCAGGCTGCTGGCCTCATGTCTTACGGAGGCTTTCTTGTCTGCGCACTTCAAACAGGGATGATGCTTGTAAGGAAAGACAGCAGATGCTGTCATCTGAATGTTGCTGCCTACATTTTAGAGAGTTAAGAAGGCAAAAAAAATCTGTATAAATGTGTTCCATTGTATTCTAATTTATTCCACTGACTTCCATTGTATTCTAATATATTCTTCATTACCCTTTTTTTCTCTATTCTCCTCCCCTAAAGCTGCAGTTTATTGAAACATATTTTTTCTTTGACAGAACACTTTTCAGATATCCCCTCTGAAGTGTTCAGAGACTGCTTGCCCATCTGGGATATAGCCCGAGTCCAAAAATACACCTGCTTGATTAAGTCTTCTTATGTACCTGGATATGTGTGCTTAAACTGACACTCGGCCGTTTTCAGTTTCTTTGATTCCACTCCTTTTTTTAATACCTACTCCACTGAGTTAAGGCTTTTGTTGACGGCGGTTTGATCCTGTGAAGTGGATCCCAACTCAATAAATAATCTCTGCAGATGCTTGCATAAGCGATAGTCCATTTAATTAGACTGGTTAAGCTTAGAGGCCCAAAGGTCTTTCCACTGTACCATTAGCGCTGGGATGAGAAACAACAGCATGCGGCCTCTCAATGATGCGGGTAAGCAGAGAGCAAATAATGATCTGCATCAGACACACGGCTGGCCCAGCCTATTATAAGGTCTGCCGGACCGAGCCGCACCCAAGCACAAAGTTGTTCAGCTGGGCTTAATCTGAATGGATGAATGGATGGATAGATGGAGGGGTAGAAAGACGGACGGATGGACGGATGGGAGGGTGGATGGTCAGTTCAAACACAGTTCAGCCGAGAAAAGATCAAAGGGAGTAAGGTTACGCAGGGAAACAGACAGCGCAGAGCGATGCTAATTTTGAAATGATTGTAGCAAGTGTATTACATATTAATGTCCACACACACACACACACACACACACACACACACACATGCAAGTATACATGGACACAGTCATGTGGTCATATTCATTATAAAAGGGCATGAATGCCCATTAAAGAAACACTCACATGCATACAAAAATATAGCATATGTAAAACACACTGATTTCCCCAGCGTTCACACATACACGCACACACACACACCTACACACACACACGCACACACACACAGTTGTCTATTGTGCATTGTGCATACAGTCACTGGTCCTTGTGTGGGTGCCATCTGTCCATAATGGTTTCTTCGTGGCTCAGAGTGACGCCTCAGTTCCATGGTTGCTCTTATCAACTTTCAGGAGAGGGAGAACGGGAGAGGAAAGGTAAGAAGTGTGAAAGTCTGATTGGAGACAAAGCCACAACCAGCAGATTACTTAATACTGGGCACAGGCCCTCAAAGACCACCATGCATCTTCATCTGGAGATCAGCCACCCCCTTTGCTTGCTCATGCCAGCTGGGCTTTTTTTGTCGACCTCTCTTTCCCGGTCTTTAGCTCTCGTAGCTTTCCTTTCTTTCTTTTTCTCACTGCCTCTTTCTCTGTCTCCTTCTTTTATCACTTTTGTGTGTGGTGGCTTTTGGATAGCTTCTCCTTACTATCTAATGTGTGACTCCAACACCAGCCAGTGTTGCAGGCCCCTCACACTTGTAAAAAACTGGGAATTAGGCCTGTTCTGTTCCCTGGCTGACTTTCTGTTTAGTAAACGGTATTTCCTGCATCCGGCTTTGTCTCAGGAACAAGTGTTGGTCAAACAAGCCTTTTGTCTGTGGCCAGTGGCTCAGTGCACCACAACGAGTCTGGCCCAGGACAAAGAAGTGAGTGTGTGAGTCTTGGTGTGTGTGGCTGTGGCCAAAAAAACACAGACAGACAGAGAGAAAAGGAGAAGCAAGGAGGAAGGTCAAGGCCAGCCAGCTGCTTTATCAGGTATCTTCACAGATACACACGGATGTAGTGACTGATAAGACGTCTTATGATAACATTAAAACAGATTCGCTGCACAGCACACAAGTGTAAAATTAGCTATGATATAAATCTGCTCTCATACCCAACAAATTTTAGTTCATTTGCCAACAACTTTTTTTTTTCATTTAGACCTTCAAGTCAGGTGAAAGTCAATGCAGCAGAGTGAACTTAGAAAATGCTAAAGGGGAGCCGTAATGGGTGCCATGGGGCCTCCACTGCTTCTGCATCTTCTTCAGTCTGTCCTCTCCATCTTCACCCTTCACCCCTGTCCAATCCCTGACTGTGAATACCCTAATGACATAAACAGAGTCGTAATCACATTAACGCCAGTTACGGCTGAGGCACTCTTAAGAGGCACTGTATTGACAACCCTCCGTCTTCCCAAGGCACTCACTCCAACACCTATAAACACTTATGAATATTGGCAAAGACCTGCTATTAGCATAATCACTTTTCAGGTGTGTGTGAGTGCTCCCAAGCTTATGCAACTGATAACTTTGGGAAATGGCGGTGACATGCCACATCCCCCTCGCGTCTCTGTGCCTTCCTCTTCCTCCTTCTCCTTTTTGGAAGACATGCAAGCTAATCCTGTTAGCTCGTTCCTCCATTAGCTAAATGACCAATATCAGTGAGAGCTGCGTGGTCACACCAGGACAGCCTGAGCCCACTATCAGACTTGGTCAAGGACAAAAAAAAAAAAAAAAAAAAAAAAGGAGGTCAAGCCAAGTCTGCCAACTCTTGGATTTGTGGATGGAAAGTTTGGGTGAGTAGGTGCATCTGAAGGATGATTTTGATTGAGAGATGAAGGGAGGAAGAGACAGATGATGACAGTTTTTTTCTTAACGCATCATTAACCTGCCAACACTGGGTCAAGGTCATTGTTTTCTTGGCGTCTGTTGTTTAGTTTGTTTGTGTTTGTGGCTGAATTTCGGCTAATGGGTTGAAGGGGGGAGGGGCTGGTGTGGTTATTTTGTGTGCATGTGTGCTGATTGAGCGGGGCTGAGTGCATGTGAGATTGGCTTTGGGGGTTGGGTCACTAACAATAAAGCAATCTGCATGAGCAAAGTGGACATGATGCCTCAGCCTCATAGACTGCGTGTGCGCATTGCTTTGTCTGGTCGACACTGTTGTCTAGGTCGGCCATGTGAATGTGATGTCTGCAGCTATGGGCGACCGTATCTGCTTCTCAAGGCGCCATAATTTCCCTCCTGGCCTTGCATCAGGCGGCCTTGTGCTTTTTGCACGAGCCCTGGATCATATTCTCTGCACTCTGTCTGTTAGACACCATAATAGCCTCCTCCTGCATTGTGTTGCAATATGTTGAAACGGCTTTGAAAGAGTTGTTAACCCCCCTTCTTCTTCCTGTGACTGTCCTGTGTCTCTCCTCTGTGCTCTGCCCCTTTGGTTCTTTATATTTCTCTTTTTTGTGATTATCGTTCTTCCATTTTTCTGCTCCTGATCCTCCTGCCCTCTCTCCTTTCCCCCAAAGTCCCCTCTTTCAGCCCCAGCCATGCTGCCATGAAATGGCAGCTCAGGGGTTGTCAGTGTGGTTTCTCCCCTCTGCTGATCCTATTTCAAAGGGACCTGGAGATCCAGCATTAGCCCCAGCTCTCCTGCTCTCCAGCCCTAACTCTCGCCAGACTTAATGGAGGGAAAGAAACAGACTGAGAGTGAGAGGAAGCTCTCCTTTATTCCATTAGAGGACATACGCGTTTATAAGATCATCCGTCCTCCCTCGCACAGTTCTCCCTTCGTCTTTCTAGCAAAAAAACACAAAACGTCAAGGCTGTCAAACGCCTTGTCAGAATGTCTTTTCTCCTTTTGAATAACTGTCCTTCCATCCTCTTGAGGACAGCTATTAAGGACAATAGTGGGCTTATTCAAATATCTTGCCGTTGTTGTGAATGTGGGCATGCGTTAGTCTGGCTCGTTGATGCCCATCAATGTGTCCGGGGCCTGGGTGGAAATAACAATTATTGTCTCTGCTTGTGGCACAAGTAGAGTTTGTCAAATGTTCATAGATGGGACTGTGATTGCACAGCACAAGACCGCTGTTTTTGATACATAAGAAAATGAATCGACAGCTTTGAAGTGCTGTGTTGTGGCTCTTCTGCCCTTCAGATATGTGTTGGGTTGTCATTAGAAATGTCCCCTTCACGCCACACTTCTCCCCCGGCTTCTGTCCCTTACTTTTTCCCTGCCTCCTTCCTTCACTTCCATGATCAGTGCCTTCTTCCCTCTGACAGACGTGGCTGTGTCTCGGAGGAGAAGACGACATTCTAGCCAAGCCACCCCCACCCCCCCCCTTCTCAATAACAGAGAAATTCATCTATTTTCCTCCTCCTGCATATACAGTCTCTGCTCACACATTAAGACGGGGTTGAGGAACTGTGTATAGGCTGCAAATCAAAGCACAGTGAACAGGAGAGGCCAGGTTATTGCAACCGTTTTACGAGTGATATGGGGCTTTCTATTTAAGCCATAAAAACACACACATAATCAGGAAACTTACATATAGCCAAAGCCAATGTAATGGGCACATTTTATTTGTGCTTATAAGAGAGAGAGCAAAAACGTGTATGGGCAAATGGCTTTTTTATGATGGAAAAATTCCATAGTGGGTCAAAGCCCCTTGCAGGTGGCAGCAATTAACTGTAATTTTTGCAGATTGTAATGATCCATAATTTACCAGTATACCCCCCTTCCAACTCTTTTCAGTCAAGAGAAAAAGGTTTGTGTGGAGGTTTGATTGGGTGCACATTTTATGCCGTGTTCTGGTCTTGAGATTGTTTGGAGGGGGGCACAGTGGCCGTGGACACATGAGACAGAAAGGAGAACCACAAAACACCAATCTGTTCTGTGTGTAGCTCATCCAAAGCCATTTTCTCTTTATGTTCCGTCCTCAACTCTTTGTCTTTCAGCCACAGCGGGCTTAAAACATGCAAAACTGTCTATCCACCATCTTAGGGATGGCTCATAGTCGCAATCACACACACATGTCCTATCTTTCTCTCTCTCTCTCTCTCTCTCTCTCTCTCTCTCTCTCTTGTTCTTCCTCTCTAGCTCAGTATAGCCATGGTTTTGGGTTCAGTGTCTGCAAATGACTTCAGAAAAATGCCCTCCAGTGAAAAAAGAAAAAAGAGAAGAAAGGATAAGAAAGCCAAAAGATGAAAGAGGGAGCACATTTGCAAGTGGCGGATGCTTCTTATTTTGCATATCTCTCACTTCTGCTTTCCCCTTCTTCTCCGTTTCTATTCACCTGAGAGGATTTAAATAAATCCATAAAGCATGAAATATCAGAAATAGAAAAGTAATGCATGAAATGCATTTTCATAGGAGCCTCCCCACCCACACACAAACACTCATACACAGTTTTTCCTTTTGCTTCTTTTTTTGCCGTGAATGTGTGTTTTTTCTGATAAACGCTGGTACATTTTATTAACATGTGACCTCTTATTTGTATTCAGTATTAATATGCAGCATCAGATACATGTCCCACTTTAGCCTAGCTAATTCTGTAAACATAGCATTGGAGGGGAGATGAGTGTGTTTAACGAGATTAGGCGTGCATTGTCAGGCAAATCTCCGGTCAGTGTGCAAGTGCCATTGAAAGTCAATTATTGTTTGAAATATTCCGATGCCTGCTCAACTGTGTAAATTGTGTATTTCTGCCTGAGTTAGCTCTCATTATTGTTTTATTTATTCTTTTGTTATGTGTACACCCGATGGAAGTGGATGCTGGTTTGGAAAATGCATAAAGTGCATATTTAATCTTTCACACATGATAAAGTTCAGGTCTCAGATTTTGTAATAACAGTTTAAAATGCATCATGGGGTGTGTTGAGATTAAGCCATGCTTAATGGTCACAACAGCAAAATGGAAGATTTCTTTGTTATTTTTCATTCAATTGTTGAGACATTTCAAGTGTATTTTTTTAAGCTTCTATCACATCACAATCAGTTTCTGTTTAAATACAATCACTGATGTGGTCGGAACATACTCTGAAAGTGCAAGAAAATGACATGATAGTGGTGAGGTTGTATTTACCCCCCCCCAAAAAAAATAAATAAATAAATAAATAAATAAATTATGCCCCCAGATTACACGTTTTGTTCTATAGTTTTATATTCCTCACTTTCATCATTGAAGGGTCATGCACTGTTTAGAATGGTTCTACAGTTATTGTGTATTTCAGTTTGTTCTTATTGCAAATACCATCATTATAACAGGTCAGTTTTAAGTTTTCTTCCTCTCTGTGTTCCTTGTTTTTTGTCAGATAAAGATGAGCCCAGCAGTTACACCTGCACCACCTGCAAGCAGCCCTTCAACAGTGCCTGGTTTCTGCTCCAGCATGCCCAGAACACCCACGGCCTCCGCATCTATCTGGAGAGTGAACCTGGCAGCCCCCTCACCCCCCGCGTTGCTGCAGCTCCTGGATTGGGGGGTGACTGTGCCTCCTCCCAGCCTCCCCTCCATGCTGTCCACTTGGCTGACGGCAGTCCTTACAGTCTCCTGAGAATGCCGGGCTCTGGGTCTGGCAGGGACTCAGCCTCCACACCACGTGAGGGCCGTTACCCCCGAACCCCGCCTCTGTTCAGTCCGCCACCACGCCACCACCTCAGCCCTGATGATCTGGCCCTGGCGACCCACCATCCCAGCGCCTTCGACAGGGTGATGAGGCTCAACTCAGTGCCACTAGAAGCCCCTCCGAGCATGGACTTTTCTAGACGTCTACGTGAACTGGCTGGGAATGCCACTGGGGCTTCCCCGCCTCTCTCCCCTAACAGGCCCAACCCTATGCAACGGCTGCTGCAGCCATACCAGCCATGTTCTAAGCCTCCATTTTCCGCTACGCCTCCCCTCTCCACCTCTCAGTCACCGTCTGGTTCACGCTCCACCCCCAACGCTATATCCAGTGCAGCCCAACCAGGCACACCTCTCAAAGCAAAGTCTTGTGAATTCTGCGGGAAGACCTTCAAGTTCCAGAGCAACCTAATTGTTCATCGGCGTAGCCACACAGGGGAAAAGCCATTTAAGTGTCACCTCTGTAACCATGCCTGCACCCAGGCCAGCAAACTCAAACGACACATGAAGACTCACTCACAGAACAAGTCATCAGTACTTAACGCCAAGTCAGATGACGGGCTCTCGACTGCAAGCTCCCCCGAACCTGGTACCAGTGATCTGATGGGCAGTGCCACAGATGCTCTCAAGTCAGTGGTGGCCAAATTCAAGAGTGAGAACAATGGCCTAATATCTGAAAATGGAGAAGAAGAGGAGGAAGACGAGGAGGAGGAGGAAGAAGAGGAAGAAGAGGAGGAGGAAGAGGAGGAAGAAGAAGACGAGGAGGGGGATGAGGAAGAAGTTGAAAGTAAACCTGGAGTTGAAGAAGGGGAGGGAAGAAATGACTATCGTTTCAGCCTGCGGCTAGAAGGGGCTCGCCACCACCAGAACAGTGAGGCCCTGCACCCGCACCGCCGGAGCTCGTCCCGGGAGCCCGGTGATGACGACTCCGCCATGGAGTCAGACCGGGCAGATGATGGAACCACTACCATGAATGGCTTAGGACCTCTATCCACTGACAGCCTGTCCAGGAAGCTGCTAGGTGGAGGGGTCAGCCCTGGCTCCCTCAGTCCCCTGTCCAAGCGCATCAAGGTGGAGAAGGACCTCGACCCCCCAACACCCACCATCCCAAACACAGAAAACGTCTACTCCCAGTGGCTGGCTGGCTATGCTGCCTCACGACAACTCAAGGACCCCTTCATCAACTTTACAGGTGGGGACTCCAGACAATCGCCCTTTGCCTCCTCATCAGAGCACTCGTCAGAAAACGGCAGCTTACGCTTTTCCACTCCACCGGGCGAGCTGGACATGGAACGGGCCGCATCAGGACGCAGCGGCACCGGCAGTGGAGCCAGTACTCCCCACGGGAATGGCAGGCCGAGCTCTAAGGACGGCCGCCGCAGTGACACCTGTGAGTTTTGTGGCAAGGTATTCAAGAACTGCAGCAACTTGACAGTGCACCGACGCAGTCACACTGGAGAGCGGCCCTACAAGTGTGAGCTGTGCAGCTATGCGTGCGCCCAGAGCTCAAAGCTCACCCGCCACATGAAGACCCACGGACAGATGGGCAAAGACGTGTACAAATGTGAAATCTGCCACATGCCTTTCAGTGTATACAGCACTCTGGAGAAACACATGAAGAAGTGGCACAGCGACCGCCCTCTGGCTAATGACATTAAGACTGAGTAGGCCAAGAGCAGCATGCTGGCAGCTCTCTCTCTCTCAGCTCCCCTGGCTAAAAAGTGACCCTGGCTAACTAGCCAATAAATGAGGGGGGAAAGGACAACAGGGTTATACACCAGTACACGGTACAGCCCTGTTATTATCCCCGTCTGGAAAAAGCTGAATGCATGATCCATGGGGCAATACTATTGCATCAAACGCAAAACTTTTGAGCCTTTCTATTGTGCAATAATTTACACGTTTTGTATTTTTTGTAACTGGACAGCATGCTCAGTGTGTTTTGGCTACTTAGAGAGAAAATTGTCCTCGGCTGGTGGGTTTGGTTGTACATGTGTTGCTGTTGATACTTTTGATTTCTTCAACATAAAAAAAAAAACGTTAGTCATGAGAACCCATGCTGCATACAGTACGTACTGTTTTACATATCATGTACAGTTTCGTGTTCAAACGTAATGGACAGTGTCACGTTATCAAACATCAAGACAAGCAGGGTCACACTTAAAACTGATCTTTGTGAAAGATTTTTCCATGCAAGATTGAGATATGATATATATATACATATATATATACATAAATAAATATATGTAAAAATTGGGCTGCCTATGAAATGCTAGGCACGAGCGCCATGAAATATTTCTTTGACAAACAGCAATGAAATTAATAATATGGTGTGAAATGAGAACAAAAAGAGTGCCTTGGATATTTTACCCACATTAGTTAATCCTCCTTTTTGCTATAAGCTTGGAGTTTCTGCGATAGAAGATTACAGGACATTTTGTGCACACGTAAAAGAAGCAGGTCCTTGCATCAAGCACCTGTACGGCCCCTGTCGTTTTGTGACTTAACAGAGCATAAGGAACCAGCTGAAACAAAAATGAAAAGAAAAAAAAAAAAAGCTTATGTGTATCTCTGGTAAATCATTTATCTGCCTGACTCATGTATATTGTTATTCTCCAGATTATGATTCTGTTTACTGGCATGTTACATGCTAAAAAAAGGAGTAGGAGTTCAATGTGTAGAGTTTTGGTTTAGGAGTTTGTGTTTTCCGGTACTTGTGTACCATACTGAGAGGGTAGTCTGACAAGTTGTTTTAACCAACGTTAAGCTCTTAATTTTCCAGAGTGTTTATTTTCTTTGAAAATTAAAAGTTTGCAGGTTTTGTTGTGAGTAGCACAGAATTATGTTTCTTCAGTGTCAGCAGGCAGGCAGTGTAGCCGGCAGCCATTTGAAGACCACAGAGTGGATTTTAGTTGTTCTAAGCCAGACAGATTTCGGGTGTTGGGGGTTGGGCGGGTCGGGTCAGGGTAGCAAGTGGGGAGTGGGTTGTCCAGGTGTCTCTACAATTCAAATGTGTATGTCCTTATAGCGCTTATTCCTTATTACTGCATTAGATCTTAGAAACCCTTAAGTAATCTGAATCCTTTGTTTATGAACTCCCATCGGAAATTATCTTAATTGGAAGTCCCAATCAAAAGTCGTGAATCGGAATTTAGTTACAATTTTTAATTTTCTTTTAGCAAATTAACCCATCCACACAATTTTTTAAAGTCAAATTCTCACATTTTGTGTTCTTCTCCATTAACATGCTTGAGATGTCATTGTAGTAGGGTTTTTTTTTTGTTTGTTTTTTTTTATCACCATCCTCCGTCATTGTCGATGATATAGCACTTGTCACTCTGCCTTGGATTCTGTATCTGTCTCTCTAATCGGAGGTACAGACGGTTGAGTATAAATTGAGGACCAGATTTCAGATCTGGGACTACCTACGTGCACTGTTCAATTTTCCCAGTTTACAGTCAGACGCTCAAGGGAAAACTTGCTCTTATGCTGACAGATTAGTGTGGTGTCGTTGCTTTGCATTAAAAAAAAAAAAAAAAAAAGAAATCTGAAAAAAGAGAAAAAAGAATTGAACTAGAAACTGTCGCCAGCCATGTCTCTGCCTGAGAACGAACCATCATTTTGGCTCTCGGGTATCAATGCAGGAACCGCCATAGAAATTTCCTGCTTCATACCAACTATAGAAATAATATACTGCTCAGTACAGAAAGATAACAATTCTACAAATTTGATTTTAAAAGATAAGTAAATGGTGTTGTTGAGTTTTGAGTGTTTTGAGTAACACTTCAATATCTTTAGAGGAGAACCTTATTTAAATTTTGTTTTAATTTTTTTTTATTGTTTGTTGTTGTTTCTCTTTTCTGTCTTGGTGACATCCAGGACTTGATCACTATGTAATGACTTGTAATGAACATGTCTCTCTTTTTTTGCCTTTACTATACACACGTCTTCAGGTTGAACAAAAATTTGCATTGGGGAGAGATTTATGATATAAATATATAGAGAGAACTTAAAACACATAGGAAAATGCACACTCATGTAAGTTCCTATGTTCAAAACACATTTATGGTCTACTTTTTTCCTGTATTTAGAATGGTATTTGAAATTAATGTTCACTTAGTGTAGGCACTTATAGTATTTATGTTGGAGCCTGTATTTTTAACTGTTTTGCCTGTACTCTTTAAAGGTTTCAATGTACTCTTTTTTTTCTGTAGTGAAAAAAAATCCCAACAAGCTGCCGCCGTATATTTTCTTAATTTGGCAGGATAATATAGTGTGAATAATTTGTATGCTTGAAAAACAAGTATGTTTTTGAAAAAGAAATTGTTGTGGTGTTCCCCAAGGGTGAGAGGTCATGTGATGGCCCTTTCAGGCAGTCCCGCTGGAGTGACCACAATGAGGTAAAAACAGGTGGTTGTACATATCTTTTTAGTTTGTTTTATATATTTTTCTCTCCTGCCATTTTTTATATGCAGTAATACAAGCTATTGTTGGGTTTTCTCGGTAGCCAACTTTTTACTGTCCTTGAACATGTACCACCTGATTAACATTCCAGCTGTTTTTGAAAAAGACCTTTTGTCATATGCAATCAATTCAACATCAATCTGAAAAGCATTTTTTTTTTTTTTTTTTTTTGCTATTTTGATTTTACTTTTTTGTTTTTTTCATTGCCAAAAGAACCATGGTGCTTTATAATTTAAATATGGTACATCTCATATGCAAGGCATATTCTAAATATAACACAAATCCTAGAAAGACAAACGTTTGGTACATGTTATCATTGCTGATGGTTTTGAGGTACATTTGAGTTTTCAGCCTGATTTCATCCTGTGTTCTGTATTTACTCTCAAGCTATTTGTTCTGAACTGAACTTGAAGTTGACCTGTGGCATTTGGTCGACGTTATTTATTATGACTATACACACATACGGACACAGACACACACATGCACACACACACACGCACACACACACACACGCACACACGCAAACACACTTGTGCTCTGTTCAGAACAGAGTCAATGCAAAACAAATCAGTTCATTTTTCTCCCTCCTGATGAATTGTGATGGTTTAATTTCTCTATAGGATGACCAAAGGTCATTGACCAACATCCATGAGTTCTTGCTCGACTTACAGATTTTGTTGTTGTTATTTTTTCAGTTACGGAGATGCCACTCTATTTTCAGCTGTTATCTGCATTATTCTCTTCACTCAGCCATTTTGTCTTGAAAAAAATAAAAAGTATTACATACATATCTGAATTTGGTGCTCTTGTTTTTTGTTGTGGTCTGCAAACATGAAGACTGTTCACAATATAGTGAACCTCCAGAAAACACACACACACACACACGGACATAAACACACAGAAAATACTAGATGTACAATTTCCTTAAGTCCATTGAAGTTTATATTTGAAGTTTTGCATTTAGGTGTGTTTGTAGCTTGAGTCGCCGTCATGGAGGCTGGAAGTTCACCACCATATCTCTGCTCTGTGGCCTTGTTAGGTCAGCAAAGCGTCTGTGTTATATCTCCAGAAAGCCTCCCATCTCCTCCTCCTCCTCTCTCTCTCTCTCTCTCTCCCTCTCTCCCTCTCTCTGCCTTGCCCCCCCTTCTCTTTTTTTCTACCACACCTCTCCGTCAGCCTTTGAACTGCTTTCGTGTCTCTATTTTTCCCGTTTTTTGTCTTTTTCATTATGTGTTGTCTTACTTATATATCCTCCTATGCCTCTGTCTCTCTTTCTCTTTTCTTCCGACCTCTCCCTTCCCCGTTTCCTCCTGTCCCTGCTGAAGCACTGGAGGGCAACGTGACAGACTAATCGCTCTCCTTGTCCGAGCCTGGCGCTGTTTGCCTAGCAGGGCCAGATTAAAGTTCACAGATAGAGCGAGGTTCCTGCTTAGGCCAGGTGTTGACAGTTAAGATAAAGCAGAGTCGTAAGGAAGTGGGGGTTGGTTGGATGGGCGTTGGGAGTGAGGGATTGTTAGCCTGTGTGTGTTCTTGCACATATACACACTTATAATGTTCAGAAGGGTGGTTAACTCCCCTCCCCCTGTCGCAGATCTCCCAAGTTCAATGTCAAGAGAGCAACAATGCTCTGGCCCACAAATCCCGCCACCAAACAACCCGTGCATAGCAGACATACTTTTCCCATAGCAGACTCTTGGCCCTTGCCTACCATCCCCGGCCCCCCCTCCTTTCCCTCCTTGTGTGGACATATGTCCTTAACTTGTGAAGGCAACAGTCACAGCTCTTTGACAGAAAGGAGGGTTTTAAAAAGTTTGCCATGCAGGCGAGAAAGCCTTTAGATTTCTTCATCACACTTGTTTTGGTTTGTAAAGCAAGACGTTAGTGGAAAATGAAAAGTGTCATTTTTGTTCCACTCATTTCTGGCGAGTCCTAGAGGAATACACTGGTTCTCTTTTGAAGGGCAAGAATTTATTGGTTCATTATGCTAATCAAAACTAGTTCACAGACACTCTTGAAAAGATAAAGATTCCCCCCTCCCTCTTTCGCTTTTCCTCCCCTACTTCACCTCTCTCTTTCTGTCCTGACTTGCCTGTGTGTTTAAAGCAGGGGAGGCCTCCAAGGCATAGCTGGGGAAATCCTGTCCAGGAGAGAGTTGGCGCATTGAATCGACTCTCTAATCCTCCTAATATGCCACTTCTCCCTGTCCACTGCTTTCCTTCTGTTCCTCTGCCTTCCTCCGTCTCTGTCACTTCTGTCTCTTCCTTGCGTCAACTGTCAGCGGATCTTCCCTTTTTATCTTTTCTATCCAACCTTTTTTTCCATTCCCTGTATTACATGTACTGTCTTTGTCCATTCTTTTTCCTCTACTTCTTGCCTGTTTTAGGCTCCTTTTTTTTTTCTGGCCTGAGCCCGTCTCATGAGTGTCAGTGCGTAGAGGAAGGCTGAAGAGCAGAGATGGAGAGGCAGACTGCAGCTGTGCTGTGCAGTGAAGAGGGGGCCTCGTCCGGGCTCCTTGGAACAATATAAAAGCACTAATCACCCAGGACAGCTGACACCCAGTGCCTCACACATACACACACCATGCTTCACACTCGCACACTCACAAAGATCTGAGGATTGCCAGCATAGGGTGGAGAAGGAGAGGAGCTCTGCCCAGACAAGACTCACAGGTCTGGCTCGGCTAGAAAACAAAGTCTGTGTTTTGTCTATGGACAGCAATGCTTGGGGGCTGAAAGTGCTTTTCTCACAAACATGCACATACAGTGTGGCTATATGCATGCACCCACACACACACACACACACACACACACACCTACTGTACAAAGACAGGCGTGCATGCACACACATGAAAACTTAAAAGGCAGTTAAGTGCACAGGAGTGTTGGCAAACTTCCCTTTATGCATGTAGGCAGACACAGAATCAAACACACATGCTGATGCTGGAACACAAACCACATAATGGATTGGGTGCATGAATACACACACACACACACGCACACATACACGCACACACAAATGCGTACACAAAAGTGTCTTCGGGAATGTGACCTTTTCCCAAAAGCCTCCCTTTCCTGCCCCGACTCCCCTCCCCCTCTGGCTGTGTGAAGACTGAGAGGGTCAAGGGTCAGGTTTTGGGGGGCTGGAGATTAGGTTTCACATGACTGAGCACCTTTGTTGGGGCAGGCCGGCAGAAAGGAAACGTCCAGGAGGGTAGCTGTGTCTGTCTGCAGATAGAGAGGGGGGTGGATAAAGGGATGGATGGAGAGACGAGGTTTAAGTTGAAGTTCGGTCAGGCTGAAGTTGAAGTGCACGGACGAGGAGGAAGTGTTTCACAAGCACGAGATAGAGGAAGAAGAGACGGGACGGAAGGTGAGAAAATGTGAGAACATAAAAGAGAATACCAGAATAACCTCACCCACATTCCTCACCTCATACTTCTGCTTGACTTTCTCCTTACATCTCCCCCTCTCTTTACTCTTGTCTCCTTCTCTTTCTTTTCTCTGGCCATGTGGCTTCTGTGCCGGGCTGCGGCCAGCCAGCGTCCGCAGTGCCTGCTGGCTGTGCCGATCTCCCCCATGACCACACAGCAAGAAGAAAGCCCCAGCCAAAATAGTAAACTGGATCACAGCAGAATCCCCCTTCCTTTCCCTCCTCCACCTCCTCCTCCCCTTTCGCCTTCTCAACATCTGAGTCGCAGTCTGCCCGCTAGACAATATGTGCTGTAACTGGCAGTGAAAATCTTGGTAGAGACCCAGATTACCTCGCTTGTGAAGTATTGCTTTAAATGTCTGTGTGTAAGATTTTTTTTTTTTTTACTACGTTCTTTTTCAGACCTAGAGAGAAGGATTTTAACGACGTGCAACAGTTTCAACTAAATGAGTCACAGAGGTGGGACTGGTACCGCTGATGGCTTCCAGATAAGGTGAAAACTTTGACCCCAGAGTGAAAAAGAAGGACATGAGGCGAGGGGTGAGGGGAGAAGGAATGTCTCGAACACTGCACTGACCATAATTGAGTGGACTCTTTTGCTTTCATGGAGTGCAATCAGATATGAGCCTTAAGCTACAGCCTTTATTACCGACCTTTGAGACGTTTGACATTCCCAAAAAACTCTCCTCATATTACTCATGTGCCCGTTCCACAAGTGTTTGAGCAGTTGTGT
>JAPQLA010000019.1:22215394-22227118 GCA_029822935.1 Naso vlamingii
TAATAATAATAATAATTATGATTGTTAAAATATGGTGTAGCCGTAGCTCAGTAGGTAGAGTGGGTTGTCTACCATTTGGAAATCGGTGGTTTGATCCCCGGCTCCTCAGTCTACATATTAAGTGTATTTGGGCAAGTCACTGAATCCCGAATTGCTCCCAGTGGCTGTTTCATTGGTGTGTGCATGAGCAGGTTGGCATTTTGTTCAGAGGCCGCCTTTACTGTGAATGTGTGTTAATGGGTAAGGGCTCATTGAGTAGACAAAAGACTAGGAAAGCGTTATATAAAAATAGTCCATTTACTATTTATGTAAGGAACCCAAGGACACTTTACACATATAAATACATGAACACATTATGCATCAATAATGTACGTATTCAAGAACAAATTCAATATTTTGCTCTATCAAAGTCTGTTGCTAGCTGATCCAACAGGCAGTGTTAAAATTATGTTGATTTATTCATAACATTAGCATGATAAATTGGGAACAAAATGAAGCGGCTACACTTGAATTATTAAGATTATGAAAAATTATAATGAATGCTTTGCTCTTGATGTGACTTGTTTTCCTGATAAACAAAGCCCTCTAATTACCACAGAAACATCTGGGGACTTTGGTAACCTTCATTAATCTAGCCCAATCCCACCGTTCATCTCCCTGCAGAGTCTCACATTAGAAAGGATAAGTGCACCAGTGACACTGCATATAAATGCCTACCAGTTATCAGACACATTCTCTCCGGTTACTTCCCACACCTCAGGGATATTGCCCAATAAATGCCTTCTGCTGGTGCCACATCCTCTGATCTCATTGCCTCTGAGTGTTAATTGCGAGATGGTAAACACTGATTACAAGTCAATTAGCTGCTGCTGCTTCAAACAAACTGCTGCAGTTTCACTTTGCACAAACAGGTGATGTAAGGAACTCTGCAGACAAAGTTGGACATCTTTACTTATTTCTGTGCATATTCCCAAAGGCGAGAGCACTTTGAGTTCATCTCAGGCATGTTAATAAACGTCACATCCAACCTGTCTTACACCACATATATTTAAGGTCCTTTTTTTCCACTTCACATTCATCCAGGTCTTCTAACTATGCTTCTTCATCACAGATCCAACACATCAATCTGGAATATTTTGCAGACGGTCTGTGTGTCTGAGCGTTTTCATCTTTGTGTTTGTGTTCCTGAGGGTCTTAGAAAGTGTTTGTGCTTGTGTATGTGTGAGCATGAGTGTGTGTGTGTGTGCGTTCCCCTCATCCGTTGCATGGAATCTGAGCCAAGGGTAGCAGTGTGTGGATAACCCCTACGACCGAGGCCCCAGGCTGACAGAAAACCTGGCTCAGACAGAGAGAAGAGAGCCGGGGATCAGACTGGGAGTGATGGAGGGCCGTGACCAGGTGTGTGTGTGAGTGTGTAAAGGAGGTGATGGAGGATTTAGTATATGTAGTGGAAAGGGGAAGGCGAGGGGTAGCTGTCGTTATTCTTTGAAAGTTTCAGCAATCATTTGTTTAGTCGGTGTGTGTTGTGCTCCGAGTGGTTTTTACATGAAGGTAGTTCACGTGTATCTCCACAGTATGTGTGTGTTTGAGTGTACTTGTGTGTGCTGCTCCCTTTCTGACCTGCAGGATGAGAAGGGGGGAGACTCCTGCTGATTAATGGGCCTGTCGGCTCTCCCATGGTGGCACGTTTCCAAACTAAATTTGGCCACTGCTGGCTAGCAGGGTCAGGTGCAGGCAATGGAGACATTAGGGAGGGCCTGCCTCACAGCAGTATCTCCTGAACACTGCTGAACCTCAGCACCAGGAGAACCCTGATAGGCTGAGACAGGTCATCTCACTGGATTGTCACAAGTACCGTTTATAATAATGGACTGTTATTAAATGCTTGAATAGAACCTTCTCAGTTAGAATAACATAAAAAGTCGAAAAAATGTTCAGACAGCATGAGCTACAACGTCTGCAGAGATGTCTCTTGATAAGCGATTGAGGTTGGATCGGTGGTTGTCAGTGGTCGTTAAAGGAATAGTTCAACACTTGGGAAAACACACTTACACACTTTGTTGCTGTCATGTCTGCGTGGTAAATATGAAGCTACTGTCAGCAGCTCGTTCTTAGTCTGGGGCAGGGAGAATTCGCTAGTTCATCTGGCCTGGCTCTGTCCACAGCTAATAAAATCCGCCCGCTCCAGAGCTTATCAACTGAATTGTTACATCTTTTTTGTTTTATCTGTTCAAAAAAACGTAATGTAAAAACAACACCTGGTTATTTGCTGGGAAGATTTCATGGCCAGGTGCAGTGACAACAAAACTACCCAACGTTTTGAGTATCTTAAGCGACAGAAAAGCACAAGATAAATGCAATTAATTATTATTACTAGTAATATTATATAATCTAATTAGTAGTGGTTTAGAGGAACTACAAGGGTAGATTTTTAACTTTTAGACAAAGCCAGACTAACTGTTTCGCACTGTTTCCAGCTGTTATCTTGAGCTAACCAGCTGCAAAGTCCAGCTTAATATAACACAGACTCTAGAGGGGAATCGATCTTGTCATCTAACACTCAACAAGACGGTGAATAAGTGCATCTCCCAAAATGTTGACATGTTTTATGCAGGATTGATGCTGGCACATACAGAGGGTCTCATGACCAAATCAATCACTCCTTCCTGGACTCGGAGCTTTGTCACAGGTTTGTGAGAGTCAGTGACCCTCAGAGCAATGGTGTTAGTCGCCTGTAGCCCCCCCAAAAATGGTTAAAATCAGATAAACTCTAAGCTCTGACAGGAGTGTTTAAACAGAGACTGTGTTAAACTTTCTTGTTGTTGCTATTCTTGACAGACAGGGTCGTAGAAATTCCATCGTAATATATTATTCCTCCTCATTTTAATTTTTGCATTTTAATGGTAATATATAGCCTATTTAATAGCATTTACCTCAACCCCCCCCGACACACTGACAATATCATTTAATATAGAGAACAAACATACAGATTAAAAGGATGTGGAGAGGGGAGATGAAGAGATGCCGTCAATATGGTCACTTTACATGTAATTGTGTCGCAGTGACAGTGAGGGTACTGTTACTAAAACATGCAAACGCAGACTTTAGATAATATTAATCAGTTAGGCACCTTAAGATTATCATGAAACTCTCTTTGCATCACTGTTAATTTGATCCACCACACAGCACTTATTGAAAAAGAAACTTTTAAAGCCTGTTTGCCTAAAAACCAGTGGTTTCATATCATGAAATCAGCCCACTTGTCACTTTATTGTGGCATAAGTGTTGAACATGAAGGTTAGAATAAACAGCCTTATGCCTCAACATTTTTTAGCTGTTGTTTTTTGTTACTCTAATGTTATAATCACAAATATGTAGGCTAAAAATAAAAATGAATTGCTTCATACTGAGAAGACCCCAAACAAAATTGACAGGTAGGTTGTATGCATTTATTGACAAGGAAAAAAACAGTGAATTATAATGTTACTCTCAACCCTCACAGTGACTTATGAAATTCCTCCTTCTTAAACTTTTTCCTTTTCTCAGCACCTGATGGCTCTCATGCAGCAGCTCTCCCTCTACCTCTTGCTTGCAATGAGTGACCAGCCAGTGAAGGTTAATGACATAACATCTCAAATTAAAAAAATGAAGAATTTGTCCAATTTTTTGATGTGGCCTTGATTTTTTGTTGACAGGAAGAAGCATAGTTTGTGAAGAACTGAGTAAAAGTAAAAAAATATAGGCAACTGAAAGAAAAAAATCAGCAAGAATGCAGGCCAGGTGCAAGGCCCCGTGCTGCCTTGCTACGGCTATGGAGTGAACAGTAAAAATTTCATTTATCAGTATTTAAATGATGAATCGTCTTCTGCTGTACAAACTTCATTATACACCATTTTAGATCTCTAGTCCAAGCAAATTTTTTCTGGCCTTATAAAACAATTTTAATATCGGTGCATATTGGAGAACATATACATTGATACATATATATCCGTGACAGGCCAATAATATCAGCAAACCGATATATTGGTCTGGCCCTCAATCGTTAACTAGCCCCCTGTGTTTGGGACTAAGTGGTGCAAGGTGACGCCAAACTGTCCAACAAAACAGACAGCTCTGCATGGGCTCATCATCCTTAAGATAAACAATACATTGGTCAGTCCAATGGTCAGAGCTGGGGTCGTCCTTTGTATTAAGGAGAAAATCAAACGTTTTCATGGTCAAACAAAAGTCATAAAACGACATTTTGTCCCGTTTCATCCCTAATCGATGCTGATGAAAAAGACATTACTTTTAAACTGTAGACATAACCGGCAGCATCCCACTCATACATCCCCCACAGTGACATTTCCCGTCCATCTCACAGTGCAATCAGCACCATCCATTATGTATTCGCTACTAGGTAACAAGCGCAACTTGACCAATTACAGACACAATGATAGACCCTGCAGCTCATTTTTCTCTGTGTTTTTGCCAGCGCTGTCATGGCGACCCCGACAACGGACGGACGTCAAGACTGGTTGGCAGGTCACCCAAGGTGGACAATGTGAGTACATAATTACAGCTTGGGAACATTTGCCCTTTGCAAATTGTATGAAATGCATAGTGGCTAATTGGGCCACTCTGGCATTTGTGGAGTTCACTGGGTCATCTTTTATGTGACGGCCATTATCACTAAAGTGATAAGAGTGATAGGCCCACTCAGCATCCTCTGGTTCCTTTGCTGTATCCATAGAAAAATCTGGGACCGGGTCAAGTTGAGGAAGACATTGCATAGTAAGCCACTAGTTGTGGATTCAGGGGATAAAATTAAAAAAATCCTCACATCAACAGCAGAGTTTTGTCTCTGTGTAATTGTTTTTGTGGTTATTTTGTGGTTCTCTGTAGGTGGCATTTAGAGGTTAGAGTTCTTGTACATCAAAAAGCGGATAATTTACACGTCATTGAACCTGTAGAACCAATTTAATATGAATTTGCTCCCTCAGAGGGATGAAAGGGCCCTGATACCTCAGAGGTTAATTATCTATATCACACAAAGATATAACCTGACTTTATGCAACTGAAATGGTGGAAAGAAAAAACAACATAAGAGCTTCAAAACTGAATTGACCTGGGTAACCATGTGCTCTACATAAGCACCGAATTTTACTGAAAAACAGCATTCATCTACTTAGAGGTATTCATTAACAGAAAACCTTGGGTATTCAAAGTGACAATAGCAAACCTCTTCACCTTCACAAACCCTCAGCTCCTTTCATCATTCAAGAAAGAAAACCACATTTTACTATTTTAAATCCCCCTCTCTGACAGTGAACTTCTGCCGTTCCACAGACACCTCCCGGTTCACAGTCAGGCAGGAATGTGCTAAATCCTCCTCAGGATGGGGGAGACGGCCCGCCAGCCAGCGGCAGACTCCATACTCATACAGACTGATAAATCTCTCCCCTTGATTCTACACCCCTACATTAAGCAAAGGTAGCGCCATCTGCTCCCTATTAATTCCCCAGCAGGCGACTTATCACCTCAACCTCTCTGACCCCGTGTGCCTCCTACATCCTCCCTGCTCTTCTCCTTCACTCTCCTCTTCACTTCTCCCCTTTACTCCCTCATTCCTGAACTCTATTCGTCTCGTCCTCTTCATGTTTTATACACTACAGTTGAAGAGGTTTGTTGACATTTAATTTTACTGTGTCTTAGAATATGGATTTATACCCATACACACAAAAGAACACACATACTATAACCTTTCACTAACCGCTTAACTCTCCAGAAAGCCAACTCCCCACTATGTCCCCGTGGCAGGGGTTCAGTGGACAAGTCTGGTCCTCTAGGTCAATGGCAAATGAGAAGCAGAGCTTTAGGATTAGGGAGGAGATAGCTGAGGGTTCAGGAGCCTTTCTCTGGCTTTGATTAGCTCCCTTACTTGATTAAATGCCCATCGTCAAGGAAAAAAAGATGAAAATTGGATGAGGGGAGAAGAGGAGAGGAGAGTCAAGGCCATTTGTTTTCTCAGCTGGGCCTAGTTCAAGTGGTCGTCTTTTGGAGCCCTCTGGCCCAGGTTCACACACACTCACACACACACAGGGGCCTTACACACAAGCAGACACACACGCACACGTTGAGATTAATAAAAATGTCCTGAGGGAGGACAGAATAAGTCAGAAGGTTGGCTCTAGCAAGTCCACCACCTCACTCTCTTACTTTCCAGCCCCATCCCTCACTCACTTGTTTATCCCCCTGACTCTCTCTCTCCTTTTCTCCCCCACTTTACTCTCTCGCAGTATGGTCTGTCAGAGTAACCTGACTCCGGCGGCTTCTGACACGATCCAGACCGCTCGAAGCCCCTGCCCAACACTTTCACCACCAGAGCCAGACAGTAAAACAACTAGATTACTACCACATGTTCCCCCCGCTTACTCTCTCTCTCTCATACACACAAACGCACGCACACACACTCTCTGTTGTTGGCAAGCTTCCCCCATCACCACCGTTGCTAGCTGGGCTCGAGAACACAGGCCACACCAAAAACCCCAGCGCGGGGGTAAAGTGACCCAACCTGTGTAGGAAAAAGGTGGGGGTGGTTGACCTGTTGGTGTATGCATATGAATATATATGTAGGCGGCCATGTGTGTAGGTATTTGGTAGATAAATACTAACAGCTTCAGACAGGGGAGATGAGGGACGGAGGCCAAGGTGGGAGGTAAGGAAAGCAGAGCATCACTTTGAGTTTTTAGAGAAGAAGTTTTACCTTTCCCTTCACCGACTTGTGACAGCAGTCATATTATAATCTGTTCTCAGGCACGCAACTGGGTAACATATTGGGCAATGATGCGGTATAGTGAGACGTTACACATTTGTGATAATTTTTTCTGTTACACAAATTGATGCAATTCAACCTTATAGGACAAGGCACGGCACTGGAAAATTTAATTTGTGCGAGGGCAAATAACTTGCAATTAAATTTTGTATTTCTACTGTGTTTCTTGAAATCGTCATGCTGTTAAAAATATTGTAAAATTTCGTCTGTATTACAAAGTGTTGTGCAGTATTTTGGTGTTGCAGCCTCAGTATAATGCAGGACTGTTTTCAACCTGAGCGCTCGCCCAGGCTGGTTTATTTGGACAGTTTGGCTTGGATTTGTTCATCTTCTTATCAGGAACTAAAGCTACGGTAGGCAACATCTGGAAATCAAGCTAGCTGCAGACTTCTATAAGCAACTTTCTGCACCCTCCCCTCACTGTTTTTGCTCCGCCTCACATTCCATTTCATTTGTTGTCACTCTCTCTTTTAAGTCCAGTTTGTGCCAAAGATTCACGACGATAAAAAAATGGTTGCAGGAAAAGTTGCAGCGGTGTTAACTGGTCCGTCTCAGCTCAACTCAAGCTGGCTGTCGGTATCGCCTGCAACTCGGCAAGCCACCAAAGGCCAGTTTTAGAACATGAGGCATGTCACTTGTCTCAACAGCCAATCAGCTCGTAGTGATGATCGCTAAGAAGAGCAGCATAGAGCTATCAATAGGAGCACGCACTCTCTGAAATGACCTCTGATTGGCTGAAAAGTGTGGTCACGGACTGAATATAGAGCTAAAAAGGGTGCAGAAGTTAATGTTCTTTCAGACCACCTGAGTTGCAATATACTTAAAGAATATTATGAAATTTTTGCCCAATGATACGAAATATAAACTGCCTACCCGAACTTTAAGATGCAGTCACATTGCATTTTGTTCATTTTAATAACTAAGTCATAAATAAATGTTGATCAGAGTGATCACAAATTTTTTAGATTGGC
Source organism: Naso vlamingii (assembly GCA_029822935.1). Classification (NCBI taxonomy): domain Eukaryota; kingdom Metazoa; phylum Chordata; class Actinopteri; order Acanthuriformes; family Acanthuridae; genus Naso; species Naso vlamingii. Next base: position 22,223,180 of record JAPQLA010000019.1, read on the forward strand.
ATTGTGATAATGCCCCAAAGATTGTGCTAGAATATTGATTATTCACAGTTTTTAATTGATCAGTTCAGCACATCTACCCACTCCCAGTCCACTGGAGGTTACAACGTCTGTCTATCATACAGTCTTCAGTAGAAGCGAGTAAGAAATGGAGTGGATATTTCTATACAATGAAGGTCACTTTGCGTTTATGCTTTTTTCCATAATGTACATATGAGAGTCAAGCTTCAAGAGTTTTTCCTGGTAATATGAACGATCTGCAACACGGCCTGATATTTAGAGAGTTATCTTAAGACAGTTACGGCCCCCTTTTGACTTTGCACCTGCACAACGATCCCTCCCTCCTCCGCGCTCGGTTGGCAAGAGCCGTCGTGGTCATTCTGCATGCCCAGGCACATTATCAACTTGCAATTATTCTCACACTCCCTGTTCTACTCTCTCAAATGAACCAGCTGGTGATACAGCAACACTGCGTTACAAACACATTGACTACCTGCAAATTCTTCAAATAAGAGGTTCCGATCACAAATAACCCTAGTATGAACTTAATGCCAAATAATGAATCTGTTGCAGTTTCATTCAGGCATACTGGGAAGTTAATAAAACAATATTGCAATTGGTAGAGAAAGTGAACCCTGCAGACCAAGCTTTAGATTAGGCCCCTAATGGCTCTGAAGCCGGAGGCTAAATTGAAATGTAAAACCCAGAGCGAGACCCTAATTCACCCTTATCTGTGTGAGTGACGAGCCTGCCTCCCTCGACTGAGATTGGGGCCATCGAGTTGGATGAACCGCAATTTGCTTTGTTAGAGGTAGGTGTATATGCAAGCATGGCCCGGATCACAGAATGGAGATATAGAATGCGTGTTTGGAATGCATTGGAATAAATGAATGAGGTTCAAAAGGCGCTCTCTCTTCTTTTTCCGTCTCTCTTTCTTCTCACTCCTCGGTGAATTGAAGCTGTAGAGAGAGAATGGGCGGCAATGCAAACTGGGAGGAAAGGCATCTGTCGGTATGTGCAAATACGAAGGACAAATCTCAGCTCACACAAACAACAATTTGTCATTTCTTAAAAATCTGAATAGTTATACACAATGCAAAACAATAATGGGACAATCTGAGGGTTTTGACTGTAAAGTCATTGAGCTTTCTTACGTGCTGTTTGACTTTGTGGCCGTGAATTGATTCCACTGAACACACAAGCACAACATCATCCCCCTCCTCCATCCTTCCTCTTATTCCAGTCAACAGGCCACTTGTCCACCTGTTCCCATTATGTTACCGCGGTGATATCTCTCTCTCTCCTCCTCCTCTGCCCTCTCTTTCTAATACTCCTTCCTTCCTCCCCTCTCACCCTAATATCCTCCTTTTCCTTTATCTCCCCTGCTTTTACCACCATCGCTGACCGTTCATTACCCTAATCAAATCCAGCAGCTGAACAACCGCTCACTGCCACTCCAAGAGCTGTTATTTTTTTTAAATCCCCGGACTCATTTGCATATGCGTCCAGTTAATTAGCGAGGGGGCGCAGGTGCGTGGTGATAATCATTATTAAACATGACAGTCACCTGTGACCGCACTGCCCTCCCCAACCCTCCGCATATACACACTCACACACACTCGCACACGCTCACACACACACCACCCTGCCTCTGCCCCCTCTCCGCCTGAGCATCATAGAACATCAACAAGCGCAGCCAATGATGATGTAATTTCCTGTTTCTGTTTTCAGCGTGTATTCCACACACGCATCCACTGGCTGCTCACATTTGCCCAGCAAAGTCTGCAGTTGAGCTTCTGAGGCGGCTGTAAGCCGAGCACATTTTAGAGAAACGGGCCAGTCTTCAAACTAGTATCATGTTTAGTGTCTTCTGGCAGGAAGGTGTCAAAAGGAAAAGAGATTAAATGAAAGAAAGTCATTCCCGGCTGAGAGAAAGGGGGAGGGGGGGGGTTGTGTGTGTTGGCCTGTTGACATCACTGGGAGCGCTGGTTCCTTTACTCCGTTAGCTGGGCCAAGATTTTTCTGCAGCCAGTGCCAGTGTCAGCATGCAGGACACTGTTGCACTGTGCACATTTACATTTTTATTTGTGTGTGATTCCCTGTGCGTGCATGTGTGTGTGCATGCATGCGTGTGTGTGTGTGTGTGTGTGTGTGTGCGTGTGCATGCAAACGCTGAACGACGAAGGCCAGGTATGTGTCTGTGTAATATAATATGCTATATAATAAAATGCTCGATGATAGGTTTCATTGTGGAAAGTTGATGTGATTGAGTCTGACAGTTACAACTTACTTACAGTAGGCACCATATGGACAAAGCAGACCTCCTAGTGTTTAAAAAGAAGTTTTCATTTGTTTTCAGCCTTTCCTGTATTGCGTGTTGTTATTGTTTGATGCAGAGTAACACAATAAAGTCTTTGCATTTTTAGAATTCTCACTCAATTCTTTTTCTGTGAACTGTTACAGAAATACAATACTACCAAACAGACACAAACTACCCCTGCATTTTGAGAAGGTTGAAAAATAAAGAAAGTGAATTTTACTTATAAAAAGAACATTTTAACACAATCAAAAGACCAAAAATGCACGTTTTCTTTAGATTCAGGAAAAAAATAATTTAAAAAAAGTTTTAAAGATGTGTTATTGATTCAACATGGCTCAATTCTGTAGGAGTACCTGCCCTGGGACTTTCTTTCTAAACAGTGCTCTACTGCCCTCTGCTGTATGTGTGCTGAATGTGCACTATACACAGTCAAAACATTCAGTTCATATTAGTAAGTTTAACTGGACTGCTTCGGTGCTTATGTAAGTGAACAACTAACTAACATTGACCTTTTTTCATTTTTTCTCTCCGGCTCAGTCGTGTTTTGGTCAGTTTAGGGCTGATTTGTACTTTTGTTGTGTTATTTATCTTTGTATCCAGAGAAACACTCCTCCTCACCCTCATCACATATCCTTAAAGATTAATATTTTTTCATATCATCCATTACTTTGAATATTTACAAAAATAAAACAAGGGTTCAAGAAACTCACTTGAAGGGCTGCAGAGGTATTTTTGCTGTATGGGTACACCCAAACCTGCCACATATGCAAGATGTAACAACTACAGAGCAGGATGGAATGAAGATGAAGATAATGTTGTTGGTAAACATGCTTTTATATAATTTGATGTTATTATTAAAAGTGTTCGAGTGATGATAAGATTTCTACAATTTGTTTCTGATTAAAGTGAAATCGTTTAAAACTGCTCGATTAACCAAAACAATTGTAACGTCTGGCACTGTGAAGTTAAAAATATCTAGGGTCGGACAGGTTACTGTGGAAATGTAATAGGTTCCAGATTACTAGTTACCCAAGTTGAATTGTAATTTGTAATGTAACTAAGCACTGTAACTTACTATATTTGAATGCTTTTTGATTACTCTCTAAATTTCTAAGAATTTTTTTCAACTGTTAACAATTTTCAAATATTTAAACCAGGCAGTGTTAATGTGGTGCTTCAAATTCTAACAAGAGAACCAAACAAAGGCTGCAGAACAGCATCAAACTTTACAAAACAGCTTCAAATGGCAAAAAAAAGACATTGTGCACATTAAAACATGCAAAGCAACAAAACTCAATATTATCTAACATATAGCGTAAGCTTTTTACAGAAAATATTTAGATGTAATCCCCTTTGCAATCATTAACATTTTCATAAGTAACTGTAATTTCATTACACATTCTTTTTCAGTAACTGTAAGTGATTACAGTTACATTTATTTTGCAATTAAATTACGTGATTTCGTTACTAGCAACTAGTTCCTTTCAAACACTGAAAATGTCATATTCAAAACTCCAGCGTTATAGTTCTTCACCCTAAAAGAAGCACAAGTCGACACGTTAAATAATTCCGCAGTATTGTATGATACTGGATTAGAAAACCACCTTGAACTCATGTTTTCA
>JAPQLA010000019.1:22441275-22451605 GCA_029822935.1 Naso vlamingii
TCTGTCATGATGCGCCAATGAGTTTAATAGTTTACAGTTTTCATGGAAAACCCACATTGCCAGGCTTTAATCCTAATTGCTGTTTTATAAATATGTCCACAAATGGTTTTATAGTCTTTTGACAAAGCTGCTCAATATTATTATAGTCTTTTCACAAATGAACAGAATTCAAATTTTAAGTTTCCTGTGATTTACTCAGCAAAATGTACAATGATCAGTATGAAGCGCTATTGAAAGTGACTCCTGTAGCCCACAGTCTTTATTTTTAGGTTGAGACCATCCCCGCTTCAAATTGCCAGCTGTGACTTTTAAGGCAGACTGGGCATGTGTTGCTAAATTGTTGTTGTTGTCGCTGACTTTGAAGCAAGGTAATGACACAAACATCACTCAAAATGCAATTCTACCCCACCCCTTTTCTTTTTGAGACCCAATGGAGTGTTAAAGTGAATGAAGGCAAATGTAGTGTGAAACCAGTGAGGCTGCATGGGCAGGGCTAATGGAAGCCACAAATGGCTGGATGGGAACCAGTCTGCCTGTGAGGACCCCACCCTCTCCCTCCCCTTTTAAAAGTCACATCACCCTGATGGAGTGGGAGAATGATGGAGTGAGGACTCAGTCAAAGTCAGACGGCAAACTGAGAGGACTAGAGGATACTTTACAAGATGACAAACACTTTTTATCCGAGCGGGGTGAAGTGGTCTGAGAGTAGGAACATCTATCCCGGGATGTGTTGTTACAAGGAGGGCATGACTTGAATGTGCCTGCTCTAAATGAGTTGCAGAAGATGTGTATGTGTGTTTACTCATCCGTGTGCCTGCTGAGGGCATGTCACTATTAATTCCTTTCACTTTAAGTACCGTTTCAAGTTGCAGGCACAAGCAGCCTTCTCTTACATGCTGCAAACCCCTGAGTAAGCGGAGACGGCTTCACTCGGTGTCTCCAGAGGGACTTTGAGAGAAAGAGGGAAACAGAGACAGTGACATAGGAGAAAATTCAAGAAACATGGTACATGCAACACAGAGAAAAAACGGAAGAAAATAGGTCTAAAGGGAGAGGAGAGAAAGGAACCAAAACTGGGAGAAAATATTAAGAGAAGGCAGCACATCTGTACAGAGAAGCCAGCCTCTGACAACCACCAAGGGAGAGAATGCTGAGAATTTAATGTATTGTTTTCTCTCCCTTTGATTTTCTGCCCTCAGCAATAACAACCCCCTCCACACACACACACACACACACACACACACACAGAAATACTCAAGGTTCGTTCTTCCTGTAACCAAAGATATTTCCTTCTGATTTTTTCCTCTGTCTGTGACCAGAAATAAAAGAACTGTTTGCCCTTCTTGCTTGCTGCTTCTTCTATTGATGAAATGTAATCTCTCTATACACTGTATAGCAGCTAGAATTCAAGGCACTAAGGTTTTGCTACGTGGCCTGAGTGCTGATGACTATAAGCAAATCATCTTGTTTAATGTCAAATTTGCCAGGAAATTAAAACCCAGCTTTTCTTTTTCTTTAAATTTCAGAAGGTCGTTAAATAGCATTGACTGTTACTCTGAAGGTGTTTCAAGAATGTTCAGTGCCTCTTTTAACCTTCTAGATGAAGAACTATTCAGTCTCTTTACCCTCATCCAAACAAAGATGGTGATCATGAAATATTTGTTTGCTACATTTGTATAAAATAAACCAAAACAAGAGACGACTTTCAATGATGTTGGCATGTCTTTAAGTTTCTTTGCTTGCCCTCCACGAAAAGAGACAGTACAGGCATAATAAAGAAATACTGTGCAGTCACAACTTAGGAAACACTTAAATCAGACAAAATATGTGTGAGTGTTTGAAGAGCTGTTCAGAGACCACCTGGTATTTATAATTTGATGATTAGCTCTGGAGCTCTTTACAAAAACTGGATCTATGTCATGAAATAAAAGATTACAACAAATTTAGCTCTTGCTTTCTTTTCGTCACAAAAAAATTAGGTTAAAAAAAAAACAACAACCAGAATTAAGTGGAAAGCTTCCCCATTTCTTTCCCAAACATTAAAGGGTCAACATCAACCCATGGCTGGCAGTGCAGCAGCAGCAGTCTAAACACCAATTTCTCCACGTGTACCTGACTAGAATCAAATTTCCATTCTATGTGAAAAGCAACAAGACGTCCCTAATGAATAATTCTTGGTGCCTTTTTATTTATTGTTGAACTAACAGTAGAGTTTTTTTTTTAGAATTACGTGAGGAAGATGGTACCACCTGCAGTGTATTAAACAGTAAACAGCTCAGTGTTGTTGTAACCTGAGCCCACACCAGAGACTCCACTCACTCCACTGAGTGGACTTGATTTTCTTGGTCTGGCATCATCTTCACTTTGAGCGATTCTCAGAGAGACGCAATTAAATTTTCCCTTGCAGTTCCTCATTGGTCAATGCCTTTTCAAATTTTATCCATGCAAATGGTCATTCATTGCCAGATGGTGTTTCTCCCACTGTGGAGTGTATGTGGCAAGAAGTCTGGCTAAGCGAGACAGCTGATATCCAAAAATGCCTCTACAAGCTGTTCAATAGTCACATAGATGATGTTATATTGTGTTGCAATTGAGATTCCGACCAACCATGCATTGTGGAAAGAGACAAATAAATGCTTTTCGCTTTAAATCACATCACATTATCACTGTGAGTGGACAGCGGGACCTACAGCGGTACTTCCTGCCTCTTGCTATCGACCATTATTTCAATCAAGAAAAACCTTCAGTGTCACTCTTTGCTCTTGTTTCAATGAATACTCTCCAGTTTTGATAGAACTGATGCTATTGCAGTATCTAAGCTGTTCAGGATCTACAGCCATTGTTTGGCAACCTAAAACCACGCCCACAGCTGCCAGTGGACCCTGATTGGCCCGCAACAATTTTTGTGCTTGCTCAAACTCTCAACATGGAGTCTGGCCAGACTGATAGCAGAGCGCAACAGAAATGTTGAGCTCACATGATCAGGAAGAGTTTTACCAGGCTACTAGTCCAGTAGTTACTCGAAATTTTTACACACAGCTGACTTAAATCAAGCAAATAGGTCTTCTCTTCTTATATTGCATTTGTTGATGGCGGGTGGCAAACAGCTTTAACTTGCACTACTGTCACCTGGATTGGAGTATGCACACTGCTATGTGTGACTGATTTTTTCCCCCCACTCAGACAGATTCTCCATACTGTGACAATCTGGGACAAATACACATAAGAGCTTTTACAAAATAATTTCACTCCTTAGGCCTCCTTCTGTAACTAAACCGAACTGCAACACAAACCAATCAATCTGCAGTAAACCAAAGAATCGTCGCCGTCATAGTCGTAATTTTACTCACTGAAAACTACTGCACTCCTGTCAGAGAGAAACTGAGGGTCTCTTTAAGGATCACTGAAGGACTTCTGGTGTATTTCTCAGCACCTTGTGGAAGCCTGGTGGACCTTCAAGGGATGCAGCTAACGAGGACTCGAAGCTGTGCTCCTGAATGTCAATCAGAGTCTCTGGAGACACCTGATGCCCCCTGAATCCCTCTCTGCCTCCTTCTCATCTCTCCTTTTTCTCTTGTCAGGCGGAAGGGAATGCTCAGGGCTACACGTGTTAAACAGATGTGTGGGTTTTAGAGAGAACATCAAGGTTAAGTCGAAGGGCTCAGAGAAAAACCCCAGGCAACTCCATGAGTGTCTCTGAGTCTCAAGGGAGGAGAGTTTTATTTGCATATACAGATGCCAGTGTCAAAGGATAAAGGTAGTTATTTTTGCTCACTCTCTTTTTCACTGAACATGTGAGAGTTTTTGTTTTTCTGTATAGATAAATGTATACTCTCTGTTCATGCATACTAGAGCTCATACATGTCTGCTCTGTTGGTAAAATTGTGCTGCATGTTTGAATCCATATTAATGTGCTGTTAGTATTAAGTGAATGTGAACACAAGTTAATAATAGTCTTGAGCTTCAAGTGGCACAGTGACTATATGCAACAGTAATTTATATTTATGTACCTGTAGATTATTTAATTTATGCAGCGTATTTGTACAGTAATGCTGAATTTGTACAGATATTAATCGTTGCTCATGTAATAGAAAATATTATGTTCATATTTGCATATTTATACAAATACATTTCATGTGTTATATGCATAAGTATACAGTGTTGTAATGTGCATTTGTATCATAAGAAAAATATTCTGAATACAATGAAGCAGGGGTCCGCAACCTGTGGCTCTTTTGGCCCTGCAGCGGCTCTCTGTGGCTTTGAGAAAAAAATGACACAGAAATGAAATAAGATTTTTTTTTTTTAACATTATCATTGTTGTAAGGTCAGAGTGGTGTTCTTCATCTTGCAAGTTTTAGACGTGTCTCTGCTCCAGCACACCTGATTCAGATGAATGTCTCATTATCAGGTTTCAGCAGAGCTTGATAACGAGCTGATCATTTAAAACAGAGACACATCTCTGGGCGGGGAGCCCCAAGAAACAGGATGAAAAAGTACTGTCTTAGAGTCATTTGTCCATTCACTGATTGTAAAAATGAAGAGTCACATAGAAAACTGTCTGTGCTCTTAAAATGTGATTTTTTTAAAAATGAATGAAATGAATGTGTTTTATGATCAAGCCCCAAGGCTGACTGCTGCATGGCTGAGGATTAACTCACTCTTAAACTGATTTTAGTTCAAATTGAATTGTAACTACTTAACTTTTTTCTTGCTTTTACTGTTTTAATGATATGCTGCTGCAAAATATTGATTTTTTATCAAAGTAGGCTACTTATTATTTTATCAATTCTTTACAAAAAAAGGAAATAGGTTTGTTTAAAGTTCAAGGGCCTGCTAAATAAATAAATAAACAGCCCACTGTAAAAAAAAAAAAAAGAAAGTCATTTAAGCCTATTAAAAATTATGATCAGCTAATTCAGACTTTAAAAGATGTGTACCTTCATTATGAAGCTCAAATATGTTTTGTGGACAGATTTTTCTGGCGAGGAAGGGGAACAAAATGGCTCTTTTAATGGTAAAGGTTGCCGACCCCTGCAATAAAGGAACAGAGTTGTCTGTCTGCAAATTCAACACATTAAGCAGCTCTGAACTGTCCATTATGTGAACATGTGTTATTACTGAACGATGAGGTGGAGCGCTGCACCACTCAGACATTATCTATCCTTAAAAGCAGATGAAACCTGCTCGCCAACCAGCATCTCTCTGTGTAATGTTTCATGAGGATGATGATATGATGATACAACAACAGTGTTGAGCTGTATAATTTATACCCACAAACATTATACTTTTCCCACTGTGATGAGAAATCCTTTGATGTATCCACGGGTGCAGGTGGTGGTGCGATTGTGTGAAGCTGCCGATTTTCAGTTATTCTGTGTTGCTTGATACTTTTTTTTAAATTGTCTGTTAAATTTGACATATTTTTGAATACTCAGGTGCAAAAGTCTTTCAGCAAAAGCCTAGTTTTTATCCAAGATTCAATAAAAGCAAAAGCTTGTTGACTGAGGCAGTGTGTCAGGATTAATAAACAAAGTAGCCTATTTTTATTTTTCTCGTATATGATTCTGGCTGCGTCTCCGCCTTTTTAGGGCTAAAGTTAAAGTTGGGTTGGTATGTACTTAGAGGAAAGCATGACATATCTTAAGTTAAATAAATTCTTATGCTTGATCCTTTACAATATTGGAAACTGTCAAAACTTTGCTGTTAAATTTATGTTTGTAAAAGTGCAAAGTTAGAATCACTAGCCTCCATTTTTCAAGCATTAGCCTAGCTTGCTATCATTACTAACGATTTCCTCTAGACATTAACATATAGGCGAGTTTTGGCCCTAACGAAGAACCAGTGTGTTGTCTCTCCTCTCTTCCAAGAGCCAGATGAGCTCAAACAGAACGCATTGTTATTTAGACAGAAGAGACAATTGGTAGAGGTGAGTACTTTTGCACAGGGGGGTGCGAGGTAAAAGCCCACAGGCAGATTGTCCACGCGAGCATCAGTCACTTCACAAAACTCCCTGAGGAGAGACATGCTTAGGAGGAGAGTATCCTTGCCTTCTGGCATCAACAGTGACACAATGCTGCAAGAGGTATACTGTTGTCTGAGGACAGGAAAAACTTCACTACATACAGTAATGCACTGATGGGGTATTTATCATTATAGTGAGGAGTCTTGCTGGGTCCCCATGTGTCACAAACAGAATGTATGTGTATTGTGACTGCACTTTTGCACATATATCCAAATAGTGCACCCTGTAAATAATGCCACAGCATTGCGCCAGACTTTAGACAGGATTTTTGTTGGTCATAAATGCTTTCTGGTGTCGCAACAAGGCAATGTGCCAACAATGCATCTGACCACACCTTGTTTTTAACACTTCTATTGGCTCACAGATGAGTGCAGGTACATTTGCTATTTGGACAATGCAGGCACTGCGTCAGTTGGAAAATAGCAATGACATTTGCACTGTACTTTGCACTGCCTTCATGGGTTGGAATCGCTGGAGGCTTCAAGATATATTATCATGATACCTCAGTCACGATATGATATTATCACAATATGTTGGGTTTTATGAAATCATATATTGCGATTTTCTCACTTTTTTGAACTGCAAATGTGATTTTCTCACTTTTTTGAACTGCAAATCATTTTCCCAAAGTAAAACTCTGTCAGCATCATCTGTTTCATCCAGTATGGTACATTTTTCAGTCTATTCATTTCCTTTTAATAATTTTTTATTGCATTTTTTTTTTATTACTTCACCAGTGAGTGCTTAGCACCATCTAGTGGACTGAAAAGTCAACTGACTTTTATTATTCTATTATACAAAAAGGTGAGTTTGTATTGCAACATTTATTAAGAATTTCTTTTAATAAAACATCGATACTTGGCATCTATAAATTGATGCAATATCGTCACACAAAATAAAGCGATATTATGATGCATCGATTTTTTCCCCCACTCCTACTTTGCACTGGGTGGAAAACAGGACCCATAGTTGTCGTCGGCCCACGTTTAGGAAAGGTCAAGCAGGTGGTCCTGTTGTCATCTCTTTTAGTGGTCCATCGTGTTACTTGTGGTGACTTTAACGCTCTCTTTTAAGGCCAGTTTATGCCAAAGATTCATGATGAGACAAAACGGTTGCAAGGAAAGTTGCAGTGGTGTAAACTGGTCCGTCTCACCTTGACTCAAGTTGGCTGACAGTGTAGCCTGCAGACACTATTGTCGGCAGAGGCGAGTTTTAGAGCATATGGGATGTCAGTTGTTCCAACAGCCAATCAGCTCGTTTCAGCGTCCCTTGTCACTAAGAGGTGCATCGTGGAGCAGTCAAAAGAAACACATGCTCTCTGAAATTACTGTGATTGGCTGAAAATACTCTTTGTCAACTTAACTTCACAGCTGTACAAGATGTAGTAACAAAACCATGCAGGTGTTCAGCTCAGATAAAATTTGAAATACCGGTGTGGTTATTAGTCTATTCAGCAGCAATTTAAATCTGATTTTTTTTCCACATATGATCTTCATATTATTCCACAGTGTTGTGCAATATTTTAAATGCAACAACACTCTTTCAAAAAAGAGAAGTTTTTTTCAGGTGTTACTGTTTCCTTCACTCCCCAATAGGCTACATGATCTGTTGATTACGTTTGAGCATTTCATGTTACAACAGAGTGGTTTCAATCTGTTCTACTTCAATGCTACATGCCATGATTCCTAGCATTTGGCTTGTTGTTGTGATCTAAGCTTGTTCTGCCGCTGCTGCTGATTTCCCTTTTGCATAATGTAATGCTCAAAGTTTAAATGGTGGTGCTGAAGCTAGGCTTCATTTATAAGCCAGGCGGACTAAACAGTTGCTTAAAATCAGCTGTTGTGTGTTTATGTTGACAAAGACTTTCAGGTGCAAATTGTTCCTTGGTTTCAGATTCAAAAGAAGGAAAAAACATGGGCTAAAATTCTAATCCAAAAGCTGCAGAGCACTGACTGCTGCTTGTCAGATTAATGAGGGAGTCATTTGCCAAGGCGAGAGTCCAGCTTGGCTGGACTGACTTTAAAAAAAACAATTCCCACTCAAACAGATCTTTGATTCCACCTGTCAAAAAGTCATAGAATTATCTTTCACTTTTTCTGAATAGAAGTTACAGGGACTAGCATCAGCTTAACTGTAACACTGGTCCTGGTTACTGTCTGTGTCCATTTGCTTGTACCTTGGTGTTTTGCCTGCCCTTCAGTCTGCAGTGCAAATGTGAACCGTGTGCATGTATGCTTTCACTGTTTAAGCATGGTTTTGCTGCACTGTGCTACGCTAATTTGCTCAGACAACAGGACCAGCCATGTTCAGAGGCTGTGGGCTAAGGACTGAAGAACCTTGACAGCACTGAATCTGTGAGAGGGTAGAGATGCCTCCACTCACACTGACTGGTCGGCCTCTCACCACATGAATGTCAAGACAATTATGATTTCCCCCGTGGTGTAGAATCATAAAAAAAAGGCTTGGGGGAGACAACAGCCTGAACTGTTAACAGCCATCTAATGTGCAGTCACAAAAACACATTGGACATGTGTTGCATTGGCAGGAGGTGAGTCAGATTCCTCCGCTGAAATGAAAAGAATGAGATAAATTAAAACACAGGCAAATTTAATTGAGTGACAGGACAGAGAGCAAGATAACAGCATGACAGAAGCACAGAGACAGTAAAGTGGGGAGATAAGAAGAAAGAGAGATAGAGAGAGGAAGAGAGTTAGTGAGATATGGGCCGCAAGCCAGTGGTGACTCTTGGGGGGCGGCTGGGATTGCTAGCGGTTGAACAGCACGTCAAGCAGTCGGTCAGTCCGCGCAATTTGCTATCTTGGCCTTAAAGCACTGTTGAGATGACAGCCCTCCACAACCACAACCCTTTTACACACATGCAGAGATACACACACACTCATATGCCAGCCTTTGAGCACATGCACCTGCACAACTATCACATAGATCTTTGCCCCGTCGCTAAAAATGAGCCGTCAGGACCTTGAGCTGAACGTCTTCTTCAGGTGTTTGCAACCTGTAGAAGAAAGATTGGGCGAGGGAGATATGACTGGGAATTAAAAAAAACACATACATATGTGCGGTTAGTCCAATATTAGCAGTCCACATGAAGCAGAAATCACATGCATCAACTGTAATAGCTCTCATTCATCACAATGCTCACTGAGGAAGACCAAGCTTATGCATACAGCGCTCTTTGCCAAAGACGTATTGCTGGTTGTCAGCGTAGGGGGCACTTTATAGATTAGATTCACCACTGACCTCATCAAGAGCACAAAGAAAACAAATTGGTTGAAAATATACAATGTTTGTCATTAGCTGACATGTGGCCTATTTTCCAGCCCCTCTTGTCACTCCCTAATTTGAAGCATCGACGCTGCGGGCCGCCACGCAGTGCAAACAAATGCAACAACGCTACTCTGCCGAGAGTGCCTGCTGACTTGTATCTAGACAAACAAATCGATAAGCAGTTCGCTCCGTTCCATTATCGGGAGGAAAAGTCAACAAGCAGCACCAACAGTTGCGAGGGGAAGGAGGAACAAAACAATGTGAATTCCAAATTCATTTGAGAGTGAACACTGGCATCGTATTGATTGAGGAAAAGTTGGGTGGAAACTTTTTAAGGTTTTGATGCCGAGTTCAGCAGAGCTTTCTCTGCAGTGCCACCAGTAACTGCCAAACGCATCAGGTGTGGCATTAGGGTGACCAAATCACAACACACCAATTTTAGGACAAGAAGTTTGTTTGTAAGGGACAATGTGGGACACATTACCATTACTGAGAAATGGTCTAAAATTTTGATATTCTGTTTTGATAACTTCATGAATAAAGATTTTTATTCTGGCCCTTTGCTCAAAGCATGCTCTTCTCATTAAGAGTTTCACACTTGATGAGTTCCACAGAGCACCAGCTCCCTTCGTCAGTCCACACTGCTGTCATAAGGGCAAACACCCTCAGTACAGAAGCATTTGTTACATGGATGCTGAAGACAAAGGAAGCAACAGCAGTCATATTAGGTGTCTTTGTGCTCTGAAGCAGAACAGGAGCTCTTTTCACCCCATTTTTTTTTTTTGCTTTTGTGAAAAGGTGACACAGTATTCTCCATAGAGTTCATCCATGTCCGGTTTAGCCCTTATCTGGAGGGCCTCCACTACATCACAGAGATGGGAGAATGTAAAATTGCTCTTCAGTGTTAAGCCTGCAACAGTCTTCTGGCAGTCGCTGTTTTAGAAATCATACCACTTTTCAAGGAAGTTGAGGGCAGCCTTGTAGAAATGAGAAAAATCACATTTGGTCACTGCTCTCTTT
>JAPQLA010000019.1:22459937-22473859 GCA_029822935.1 Naso vlamingii
CATCATTATTACACTTTTGCTATTTTTGTTTTAATTTGAAAGGGCCAAAAAAGACTTTACCCATAAAGCATGAGGATAAATCCAAAGCTTGCGCCCTGCCTGCTGCGCCTAAGGTTATTGGACAAACGTTATCAGGGGCGATACTTTTTTCCTAAGAAGCCACGACCCATCCTGCATGTGATTGGCTATCTGATAGTCCTACACTGACCCTTAACCAGTAATCACAGGGCAACAAATGGTAGCTAATTAAAGGTAAAATATGGCGAGTCATGCCTTCGACATCCCAGTTAAAAAAAAGGTGTTCAAAGCGAGTGTTTAGTGAAGGTCTGCAACTCAGGGTCCATGACATTAGTAATCTTTGACACAGGCAGTGCAGATCAGTTCTTTCCTGAACCCTCTAATAATATGATAGCTTATTCACTGCACAAACTTTCTGTGAGTTACATAAAAAAATTAACAAATGTTATCTTTCTGTCATCCTGTGTGTACAGTAGTGCATGTGGCATGAATCATGGCTGCTGATTTAGTTTTTTGTTGTATCACAGTGGGAGAAAAAAAGGCTCACTGGTCCCCGGGGGCATCACTGTCAAGGACACCTGTCTGCTGCTGTGTTTCACTGTGTTCTAGTGCACTCCAGTCAGCACGCTGCCTGATTACATAAAACACTGAATGCATGAGAGTGTCCTACAGCGGGACGCCTGAGGCTTCAACAGTCATGTTGTGCTGTGCCTACCCGAGTTCCTCTCCCTCCAGTCCCAGACTCACTCCACCAGCTGGCTGCTCATCTGTCTCTCCCGAACTCACTGTCTCTCTGTTATTTGCTCCTTAGAAGACCTAAGTCGGGTGTCTGCAAGACTGCTTTGCTTGCTCGCCTGAATCTGTCAGCGAGTTCTTCTGGTCAGTCTATGTGTGTGTGTCTGTCTCTCTGACTGACAAAGAGGTCAGCTCTAATTAAAATCAGCATTTCTTGCTGCAGGGAATGGTAACAATTGTTGTGGCGACAGCCAGCCCACTCAGTCCCCAAAGCAGCAGAGCTACGGCTAATGAGAGGGGAGGACATGGCTGTGCTGCCAGAGGAGCGTGAGCTGCTCCCCGACTCATTTTATCTTCCTTTTCCGTGTCCTTAATCATTCTTACATTGTCTTCATTGTTTTTTCCCTGCTCTCTGTCTTCCTCTGACTCTGATCTATCTGTTTTTTAATCTTTACTTATTTAGTACACCTATAGGTGTGCTTGCCATGCTTTGATTATGTTTTCCGTTCGCTCTTCGGTATTCTGACTTTACCTCTACTTTCCAATTATATTGGATTTTGTCTTTTAACTCTTCTTCATCTCGCTCTCCTTTCATTTTGCACTTGTTAACGAAAGCACATGCATCTCCTCCCTCTCCTCTCTCATTAATGTGTTCCTCTTTCTCATCCCTGGCCTAATTAACAACTTAATATTTTCTTTGCAATGCAGGCTCTCTGTCTGTCCTCCTGTCCCTCACTCTCCTCGATGAAGTGAAAATTAACACTGATAAGACGCTCAAACATCTTTGGAGTGTCTGTGAGCATATAAAGACATTTTGATATTCAATGCAACATTTATCTGTCTGCAGTCTGCAGCCTTATCTTTGTCGCGTTAGCTCTGTTTGCCTGCAGAAATACCACCAAGTTAATAATTTGTTCTGCAATTTAAAAATACTTTAAGAAAGCTGTATCATGGTTATGCAGATAAAATACTTGAATGTGGATGACAGAACACTTCAGCAACTCTTCTTTGTGACAAGTGCGGCAGTCTAACAGCATTATATTCATTATATTCTAGCTCTGTGATTACCTGAAAAAAATCACTTTTGCTAAAGTCTCGATTGACATGCTTGATTGCTTCCTTTTCAATCTCTTTGTTGGAGAAGTGTATGAGGACAAGCTTTAAAACAGTAAAGCTGAAAAATAAACTGCTATTTTTAAAAGCCCATATATAATTTTGAAAATGGCAGGAATGTCTAATTGCAATGCCAATCGGAGAACCACAAGGTCAGCAGCACGCACTCTGAGAAAATAGCTGCTTTGTCTCCTACAGAGCTGTTATTTGGGGATTTGCATTATATGCTTTGTCTGCGTGTCAGTGGAGGCATTCCTGAAGATGAAAAACACAATGTAGTACTCAAAAGAATTTTTTTTCTGTTTCTCAGCTGCTCTTACAGCATATAATTCAGTTCCTAATCCAAGGCTTGATTCAAGCAAAACTTTGTTTGGTGTTAGAATTAGCAACCAGCTATTATCGTTCCTTTTCTGCCTCCTATTATCTTGCTTTGTCTGTTTTTTAATATACAACCAGCTATCAATGTGTCAGAGAGCTCTATCAAGACTGCAGTTTAATTTTTCCACCTATTGTTTGTTGCTCAGAAACAAAGAAAATGAAGACAAACATGGTTCTGACCTTGCACCCTTCATAAGAGTGTCTGTGTGTCCTCGGCTTTCTCTTTCTGAATAAATAATAGTGTATCTCATGCTTCAAATCTTTCCAAACTGTGTTTTGAAATGATCAGCTGGCCTCATTTAAACATGAAACAAATATATTATCAAGTATGTAAGCTTCCTTCAAATTTCTTTTCCCTCTGCTGTAAGTTGAAAGCCTCTTTAAATTCAGCTTTCTTTGTTTGCTAATTATCATTTGTCACCTCTGAAGACTTTAGCCTGAAGCTCAGTAGCTAATTCAATACCACAGAGAAAACATGTTAAATGCTTGAAGTAGACACTCTCCTCTTTCTTTTACCAATAGTCTGATGTAACTATTACTAGTTTTTATCAGCTCTTAATAAATAAAAACACTCCCCTCACTGTGCAGCATCTTTTATTAGAAGCCTCAGTTCCTGTGAGGCAGATGAAACTGTAACCTGAACATCACACAGGTGTCAGGTTTGAGTAGTCAATCAAACTGTTACAAAAGGTACAGCTTCAACATCAACAAACTTAAAGCTTTAGATTGTTCTGTCTTCAATTAACCCTCCAGAATTTCCTCCACTGAGAAATCATGTTTTCAAGTGAAAAACTTCATGTTTAAGTTAGCCAGAATAGCTGGCAAGCTAAAAATAATGATACATTGATTTTAAGAAGCTTTAAAGCTGCACTAATATTCCTATTTGAACAATGGGCAAAATGACTGAACCAACAGAAATTTTTTTCCGGACTCTTTGGCCAAACTGACCATTTTAATGTCTTCTTGCTGACTGTTTTTGTTTTCAGGACCTGGTGCGAGCTACGTGCTCATCTTGAAACAGCAGACACACAGAGTTCACAAATAGCTGGTGAACATATGGTAGCCCTTAATGACTTAAAAAAATGTTGAAACTAAATATGTTATACGGTCAGTCAGGCTGGTGTTGACTGCAGCTTCCTTTCAGGTAAAACTTTACTTCTAGGACCAGTTATGCAGGCGCCTGAAGTAAAATTTTGACATCATTTGAGTCTTATAAAAATTAAAATAAATATAATGCACAAATGTTCGAAGTATAAAAATGTATTCTCAGTTTAGACATTATTTAGGAGAGAATGCAATGTATCATAACCCTTTCAGGAGTCACTCGCAGACTCTCCATCTTTCAGAAAGTTATTTTGGAAATGTATGATGACATTCAGTTGATAAAAGTTCAATTATCTGCCCCACGCTTGCACACACTTGTGGTTTTGGGTTATTATGCACCATTAGTTAAGTTGGTAGGTCATGCACACTTGACATAACATAAAATTAATATAACATACATCATAAATCTGATTGGAAGTTAAGGGTAAGCTAATTTGGATGTTGAATGTTGAGTTGTGCCAATAAAATCTGATAGTCTCACAATAATGATTTCATTCATTCATCATTCATTTATTCATCATTAATTATCCGTAACTGCTTTTCCTTTGCAGGGTTGCAAGGGAGCTGGAGCCGGTCCGATCTGACATTGGGTGGCGGCTGTGGGAGGAAGCTAGAGTACATGGACAGACACAGGCAAACACACAAACTCCAGACAAAAATGTCCTCCCCCAGTTAGTTATCAAAACCCTTGACCTCCTTGCCGATAGGCGAAAGGACCCAAAGGACTGCTGCTGTGAAGCAACAGTGCTAACCACTAAGCCACCGTGCTGTCCCCACAGTAAAGACTGAATAAATTGGCACCACATACATTTTATTTACAATCAAAATAGCAGTTTATGTTGACAGGGACTATATAATACAAGACTTTCGGTGATTTTGAAAAGGATACAATGAATTTAAGAGTTTCATTTATATGAGCAGTATTCCAAAAATGAGAGTCATACATATTGATTTTCATAGGAAAATATCTCATCACAAAACCTTTCTTGCCCTTCAATAAACTGTAAAATATACTCCAGTGGATAGAACGGGTGATGAGTGGGATTTAAGAGGAGTGCAAGAAAGTATGGTGAAAAGCGTGATGCAGCCCTGACACCTAACCTTTGGAGGCCTGTGATTGGCTGTTCCAGCGCCGGAGGGAAAGCAATATTTGTAGACTCACTTCGGTCTTTAATTTACACCACTTAGTATTTTACTCACCTATTTAGATTCAGCTGTATGTTTTGTTTTTGCGCTTCATTCAAAGTGCCTATAAGTTAAACTTTCACAAAGAAATTTCTTGATTCATAAGTCAAAGTGTAAAATTATTATTAGATGTATTTCTGATTCATGTTATAACTGGAGAAAGTCTTCAGCTTGGCAGCATCAACATCATCCTGCTACTGTACAAAACAAGAAGTTAGACCTAAACCTTCTTGGTGTAGGTGACATGTTGTGCTGTGTGTCTGCCAGGAAAGCAACTATCTCCGGTATTCAAAGTGTTTACATGTCAGTGAAGCTCAGGAAGCATTTTTAACAAGCATCTCTGAATCACTCTGAGCTCAAAGTTTGATTGGACTAAAAATATTCCCACCTCAGAGTAGGACTTGAGGGTTATTTATGGAGCTTCCTACACAAGCATACTCTCTGCAAGTGTTAGAAAGACAATTTCCAATGTGAATGAAATCAGCATTTTAAGATGTGGTTTTTCTTAGTAATTAACATGCAGAAGGATCTAATTTGCTGCATCAAATGTAAAAGTGGTTTGGCTTTTCACATGGGTTCATTTAAAAGATGTCCTTCTCCGTGATAAAGACACTTTTCTAAATGAGCTATTCAGTGGCACATTCAAGGAGACTACCAGGTTTAGTAGCATCTTTTTAATCAAGAGAAATGAGTGAACTTGTGGTCTGTTTGGAGCACCTGTGGGTGCAATAAACCCAGTCACAGTCAAATTATCACTGTTCTAGCTGTATTTTCTTGTTGCCATTTAAACCTAAATGGCAAGATTTTGTTTTCTGTGGAGTCAACTCAGTATGGTTTGGCCATTATAATATTAGTATAATGTTAAGGCCTATATGTATTTCCCCATTACTAGTGTTAGTTCATCTACCTCTGCTCTCTAACCATGTTCAAATAAGGACAGTTTACAGGGCATATTAACTTGAGTTATACCAAATGTTCAAACTTAACTTGGAAAATATTTCCTATTCCTTTTGGAGATTTCAGACAATACACTCAGGCATTTTGAATGCCCCTTATTATAGTTTTCTTAAATGCGGAATTGTTTATTGTTTATTCAAATTGCCTGTTTGGATTTCACTTTGTATCTCTCTTGTGTCCTGTGAGGATTAAAATGCTGAGAATTAACAAACAACTCCATTACATTTGCGTTAAGCTGCAGTACATTGAACAGAGGTATTTAGCCGATGTGAAGCGTCCATATTTGTTTTGTTTTCAGGCACCTCTGTATTATGAAATGCCAAACTAAAAAAATGAGAGCTTTCATAAAAATGTGTTTACCAGTCTTACACATGGCTTGAACTCTATTTAGAAGTTTGTGAAAAAGATGAGATGGAAAGTAGTGATGTCAGTAGAATGAGTGAGTGTATAAATGTGATGTGTGAATGTTGGTGAGGAAAAAATAATGAGGCCAAACATTAGGCAGCCTTCTCAAAGGTGACTGAGATGCCAGCCTCTAGTGGATCGGAGCATTGAGCACAGGATCACTAACCCACCTCGAGTCAGCCTAACTGGAGCAAAAATGATTGAGCTGGCACAGTAGGGAAAAAGATGTATGTATAGAACACTGAGTTCTGGAACTAGAGAACTGAGTTCTAGAACAGAAAAACTGAGTTCTGGAACTAGAGAACTTAGTTCTGGAACTGAAAACTTAGTTCTGGAACTAGAGAACTGAGTTCTAGAACATAAAAACTGAAAATGAGTTATAGAACTAGAAAACTCAGTTCTAGAACATGAAAACTGAAAACTGAGTTCTAGAACTGGATAACTGAGTTCTGGAACTAGAACACTGAGTTCTGGAACTGAAAAACTGAGTTCTGGAACTAGAGAACTAGAGTTCTAGAACTGAGTTCTGGAACTAGAGAACTGAGCTCTAGAACTTAAAAACTGAGTTCTGGAACCAGAACATTGAGTTATGGAACTGAAAAACTGAGTTCTGGAACTAGAACACTGAGTTCTGGAACTGAAAAACTGAGTTCTGGAACTAGAGAACTGAGTTCTAGAACAGAAAAACTGAGTTCTGGAACTGGAGAACTTAGTTCTGGAACTAGAGAACTGAGTTCTAGAACATAAAAACTGAAAAATGAGTTCTAGAACTAGAGAACTGAGTTCTAGAACCGAAAAATTGAGTTCTGGAACTGGAGAACTTAGTTCTGGAACTGAAAACGTAGTTCTGGAACTAGAGAACTGAGTTCTAGAACATAAAAACTGAAAAAATGAGTTCTAGAAGTAGAGAACTGAGTTCTAGAACTGAAAAACTGAGTTCTGGAACTAGAGAACTGAGTTCTAGAACTAGAACACTGAGTTCTGGAACTGAAAAACTGAGTTCTGGAACTAGAGAACTGAGTTCTAGAACAGAAAAACTGAGTTCTGGAACTGGAGAACTTAGTTCTGGAACTGAAAACTTAGTTCTGGAACTAGAGAACTGAGTTCTAGAACATAAAAACTGAAAAATGAGTTCTAGAACTGGATAACTGAGTTCTAGAACTGAAAAACTGAGTTCTGGAACTAGAGAACTGAGTTCTAGAACTGAAAAACTGAAAACTGAGTTCTGGAACTAGAGAACTGAGTTCTAGAACATAGAAAAACGGAAAAAATGAGTTCTAGGAGTAGAGAACTGAGTTCTAGAACTGAAAAATTGAGTTCTGGAACTAGAGAACTGAGTTTTAGAACTTAAAAACTGAGTTCTGGAACTAGAACATTGAGTTCTGGAACTGAAAAACTGAGTTCTGGAACTAGAGAACTGAGTTCTGGAACTAGAGAACTGAGTTCTAGAACAGAAAAACTGAGTTCTGGAACTAGAGAACTTAGTTCTGGAACTGAAAACTTAGTTCTGGAACTAGAGAACTGAGTTCTAGAACATAAAAACTGAAAAATTAGTTCTAGAACTAGAGAACTGAGTTCTAGAACAAAAAAACAGAAAAATGATTTCTAGAAGTAGAGAACTGAGTTCTAGAACTGAAAAACTGAAAACTGGAACTAGATAACTGAGTTCTGGAACTGAAAAACAGAGTTCTGGAACTATAGAACTGAGTTCTAGAACATAAAAACTGAAAACTGAGTTCTGGAATCAGAGAACTGAGTTCTGGAACTGAAGAATTGAGTTCTGGAACTTGAGAACTGAGTTCTAGAACTGAAAACTGGAACTAGAGAACTGAGTTCTGGAACTGAAAAACTGAGTTCTGGAACTAGAGAACTGAGTTCTGGAACTAGAGAACTGAGTTCTAGAACAGAAAAACTGAGTTCTGGAACTAGAGAACTTAGTTCTGGAACTGAAAACTTAGTTCTGGAACTAGAGAACTGAGTTCTAGAACATAAAAACTGAAAAATTAGTTCTAGAACTAGAGAACTGAGTTCTAGAACAAAAAAACAGAAAAATGATTTCTAGAACTAGAGAACTGAGTTCTAGAACTGAAAAACTGAAAACTGGAACTAGAGAACTGAGTTCTGGAACTGAAAAACAGTTCTGGAACTAGAGAACTGAGTTCTAGAACATAAAAACTGAAAACTGAGTTCTGAAATTAGAGAACTGAGCTCTGGAACTGAAGAATTGAGTTCTGGAACTAGAGAACTGAGTTCTAGAACTGAAAACTGGAACTAGAGGACAGAGTTCTAGAACTGAAACTGAGTTCTGGAACTAGAACATTGAGTTCTGGAACTGAAAAACTGAGTTCTGGAACTTGAACACTGAGTTCTGGAACTAGAGAACTGAGTTCTAGAACAGAAAAACTGAGTTCTGGAACTAGAGAACTTAGTTCTGGAACTGAAAACTTAGTTCTGGAACTAGAGAACTGAGTTCTAGAACATAAAAACTGAAAAATGAGTTCTAGAACTAGAGAACTGAGTTCTAGAACTGAAAAACTGAAAACTGGAACTAGAGAACTGAAGAATTGAGTTCTGGAACTAGAGAACTGAGTTCTAGAACTGAAAACTGGAACTAGAGAACAGAGTTCTAGAACTGAAACTGAGTTCTGGAACTAGAACATTGAGTTCTGGAACTGAAAAACTGAGTTCTGGAACTTGAACACTGAGTTCTGGAACTAGAGAACTGAGTTCTAGAACAGAAAAACTGAGTTCTGGAACTAGAGAACTTAGTTCTGGAACTGAAAACTTAGTTCTGGAACTAGAGAACTGAGTTCTAGAACATAAAAACTGAAAAATTAGTTCTAGAACTAGAGAACTGAGTTCTAGAACTGAAAAACTGAAAACTGGAACTAGAGAACTGAGTTCTGGAACTGAAAAACTGAGTTCTGGAATCAGAGAACTGAGTTCTGGAACTGAAGAGCTGAGTTCTGGAACTGAAAAACTGAGTTCTGGAACTAGAGAACTGAGTTCTAGAACTGAAAAACTGAAAATGGAGTTGTGGAACTAGAGAACTGAGTTCTACAACAGAAAAACTGAGTTCTGCAACTAGAGAACTGAGTTCTAGAACAGAAAAACTGAGTTCTGGAACTAGAGAACAGAAAACTTTTAGGTGAGAGGTAAAATGTCTTCAGTAAACTAAAACAAGTCCAGTTGCCTTTGATAGCACTCAGAAATTGGTTTGAATTAGTTCAACGATGCAACATTATTAAACTAACATTATATCTAGGGCCTCAGAATTACTGGATACACCCCTGTTAAGAACTCTTCGAGGTCCAGTAATAGCCTACTGCTGTCCTCTGCCTTTTAACAATAATATTGACTATTTCGAATTTCAACATTTGCATGTATTCTTAATTAACAACCTTTAGAAGGATGAAAAATTTAAGGTATCATTTAGAGAACAGACAGTGAGTCAGTAGCCTGAGGCTTCATGTCTGTTGCTGAACATCTTCTCGCCGTGAGCCGCCACACGGTGGCCCCCCTGTTCCTCTCCTTCATGTTCCTCCTCGCCTCCGCTACCATAACGCTCAACCTCTCTCCCTCCCTCTGCTTCCACACCACCACCACCACCTCCTCCTCCTCCTCGTCCTCCCTCTACTTCCACTCCTTCCTCCCGTCGCGCTGCGCAGAGCCACAGACGGTCCTCCAGCTCCGTGTAGCCCCGGTGTGAAGATGGTAGGCGGCTTGTGTGCTCGCAGGTTGGCCCGCCGGTCGCGGTCCGCCCTGATCGCAGCCCTCACGGTGCTGCTGGTGCAGACGCTGATTGTGTGGAACTTCAGCAGCCTCGACTCCGGCGAAGACAGGCAGAACGGAGGCTCCAACGAGCGGGAGAAGAGGGACCGGGTCGCAGGCAACAAAGCCGCTGGCAGCGACTATTTGCAGCACGGGCTCCGGCAGCGGCAGCATCTTCCTCCGCCAGGGAAGGGGGCGTCTCGCCACATAGAGCAGCCGGTAAGACAGAGACGCTACCGATGTATTCATATGATATCCCCGCTACAAAGGAGGCTGTCTCGCCTGGGTGGATGAAGCCCGGGGGGGTTGGCAGGCAGGTCAAAATATCTCCAGTTTTTCGTTTCTTAAAATTTTTTATTTATTTAAATATTTTTTAAATTTGGGGGGTGGGGAGGACAAGCACTCGGTCGGGCCTCAAAATAAATTCATGTTTGCTTGTTGTCACTTGTATGGAAGCTGCTGCCTAGCAGAGAGATGATAGGATGTCTGAGACAAGCCAGATGCAAACGAGCCGCTGTTTTTACTCCTCCGACGCTGGCAGACGAGCATCCTCAGCTGTACACTGGCTGAGGACAGGAGCCACAATGCGCCGTTTGAATGAACGCACTTCAGTCCAGACTCCGGTCTAAATGGCCAAAGATGAGTGTGAAATCTGAACTGAGCAGTGTAGTTCTCTCCTGGGCGGAATGATGAGCATGGCAGGGCAAATCCTTTCATAAGATAGTAGCCAAGGAGGTGCCCGAAGCACAGGGTTGTAGCCCATAACTGTCACGGTCTGTTTGGGATTTTATGTCAAATCCAGGGGCTGCATGGCTCAGCAGCACCGCCTCAGCAAGTCCAAATTGAAACATAACCTAATTTGCCAGGCTGTTTTTGATGAGAGTGCAAAGATAAGAGCAATCTGCTGTTCATAAAAAACACAGAGTTTTATTGGTAGTGGCAACATGAGGCACAAAGGTCATGATAGATGCGACTGTGGAGCAAACTCGATGACCATGTTGCACACAGGATGAATAAATGGAGTTACAGATAGCTTGTCCATCCACATGTAAAGGGTCTGATGTGCTGTTTCCTGAAAATTTAAGAGTGGGCTCCCTCAAAAATCAAAGAGATTACTTGTAGGCTCTGCTGCTCACTTTTCTCCGAAGGCTGCACACAAAACAGGGTTTGTGTTTGTGCAGTTTTCAGCGCAGCATGTGATTAATTTTCACAGCCTTATGTCTGGAAGTAAATTCTCCAAAATTGTGCTCATTGCTCAGGTGGTCTCACTCAGAGGCAGCCTAAGAGCCTCTAAAAAAACTGGACGCCACTGTTCCTGGCAAGCGTGCAGTGTTCTTCCCTCCACAAAGCTGCCAGCCATTCAAGTGCAGCCGCTCTTCAGCGACCATGCAGGCAACCAGTCGATAACCAGCTTTGATGTAGCATGATACACTGTGGCCTTTGCTCTTAGTCAGTCACTCGGAGCCATGCACTGTATCATCTGTCTCCTCTGCAGAGTTTACAGTGACTCACTCGCTTCATGTAGGACTGTTGTCCCACCTGCCGGCATCTCCACAGCACAAAGTCATGCTAAGGACGGGTCGTATTTTAGTTGGAGAATCCTCTATCTTGGTATAATTGCCCTGCAGTGACTCAAAGTGTGTTTGTGGTGGTCATCAGTGAGTTTTACATTGTACCTCTTATGTGTAATTTTATTATTTGCTATATGGAATTATTGAATTAACCCTGTAGAGACGACATTATGCGGTGACAAACAGGAACTGTGGCTCGGTGTGTCAGAACTTTTTCACGCTGTGTCAACACCGATTTGTCCTAATGTGTGTGGCTATTAAAACACACAGTGGATCTGCACCCGTGACCTTTTAAAGCAGGGCTTTCATCCCCGCTGCCTCTGGGCGCTTCACACAGCCTGTGTGCCAGTCATTCCACCAGTCAGTCAGTCAGCTTGCCTGCTGCCTTCCTGTCAGATTGTCCGCTCCCTCTCTGCAGCCATGCGGCCCCTGGACTCCTCAACTGGTCACCCCAGGCCACATGCATTCCCGCAACTGGTTAATCACTGCCTTTCCATTCTTTCTCCTCCTTGTGGGTGGTGTGTGTGTGTGTGTGTGTGTGTGTGTGTGTGTGTGTGTGTGGCTTGGCAAGGCAGAGTTGTTCAGCCTAAGGGTGATGCGTGAGTGCCAACTGATGCTATATGAAGCACCACGCCTGAGAGGGTCCAGAGCCTCACTGTGGTCCAGAATAGAATGAGCCAGCAGCTACAATATGACAATAAAAGGATGTCTTTTTGATAAGTGGTGTCGGATGGAAATATTGTGCATAGCTTTGAATGTGTCATCCCAGCAGGAGGGAGCTACAGCTGTCATTAGTCGTTGTTCCCTGTTGTGTCTCTTAAGGGAAATGCTGTGAGAGTGTAAATGTTTTCCTCTTCAGTCCAGGCTGTTCTTGTTCACATATATGTGGATATAATCTCAGTCATAATACTGTGATAGCTTTGAGTGTTCAGTCTTTTCACACAGACAGTGGCTACCTGTTGCAGATTTCCCCATCAGAAATTTCCACACTTATTAATTAGTCTGTCTTGTTTTGCCTGACATCGGTTTTTACATCACAATTATTATTAAAGGGTGCTTATTAAGGCGGTGCCGGTGATGGATGTGAAAAACTGTTAATGTGCCAGAACTGAACCAATCTACCTCCAGCGGGAGGCTGAGTAAAACTCTAAAAAGCGTCTGGCTCACATCTGGTCGTCAGCGTTTTCTTTCCATCTGCACCCGTAGTCACACACTTACGATCCACACGTGTCGGCGGGTGTCCAGCTTACATATGTTGTAAAGTGTTTTCCTATTAGTCATGGTATTACATGTAACATTACCTCTGGGACACATTTTTACCATTACACTGACTATTCCTACTGGTTTCCTGTGGCAAAGCTATCTGAAAATGCCAGTTCAAATATTTTTTTCTCGGCGTTCCACTTTATGTCTTAACCACAAAATCTTATACCTTATATTTTGCCATAAAGATGTTCACCGCAGTGAGCCAGCAGATATGTTACTCATACACGTTGTTCGTGACTGAGACAAGAAGTCAGAGTCTTTGAACTGAAGAGGGAAGTGCAGAATTTAGAAAAGCAAAAAGTGGAAGGAAGTGTCTGACTCCCGTTTAACCACATCTGTGGGGGTTCCCGTATGCATCTGTAAATAGCCTGACATCAGTAGTCTTCTGTCATTTTCTCCTCTTATTCTCAAAATGTAGTGATGGCGACTTTTTCTTCAATCAAAGTCTTTGTTCAACGGAAAGAAAAGAGTTCTTAGAGGTTTCTAATTTTTGGATTTTACATGAAAGAGACTTGAAATAAAATAAATGATACACACTGAAGAAGTCATGCTGGTATTATTATTTAAATCATAATCATGTGCAGTACAAGTAGCAATGCACTGTACATGTGTTTTGCATTTAGGAGCTTTGCTGAAATCTATTGTTAAGAGTCTGTTCTCCCACCAGCACCACAACCACAATATGATTCATTCCACTGTGTCCATGATCACAGTGCTGACTCACACACACACACACACACACACACACACACACACACACACACATGCACACACACACGCGCACACACACACGCGCACAGACCCAAAATTATATATGTACGTAGATGCAGGGAAGCAGCTCCACAAAAACACGCCCACACGCACATTTATATTTATAGTAACGCACAAATTATGAGTCGCCTTTTTCTGTTTTTTCTTTTTTTCTTTCTTTTTTTCTGAAGTGGCACATAGTTATGACATGCAGTGTGAAGAGGCGGGTGTACAGTCACAGCTAGTGGCAGGGCTGGTGACATGGCTTTCGATCAAATTGTAAACTACAGGTTGATCATAAACAAGAAAATAACAACCAGGGTTTCACAATATGACAAAATATATGATGACTAAATTTGTTTCAATATTGAGAAAAGTTGACATTTATTACATGTGATTTGATAATGTTTCCAGTTTAAAGTGTATCCTGATAAACCTTAGTATCAGAGCGGCAGGATTTTGAAAAAAAAAAAAAAAAAATCTAATTTGCAGTTATTTGGACTGATATTGCAAATACGATCAATTTTCACTATTATTTTTAAGTTCATTAACAAACATATTAACATGATAAATGCGTGATTTTTGCAGGGATCTGTACCAAACAAAGATGTTTTCTCAAGTTTGTAGAATATGATGTGTGGGCCGGGACAACTCTGCAACATTTGAAAT
>JAPQLA010000019.1:22513684-22526638 GCA_029822935.1 Naso vlamingii
ATGATGCGTGGGGCAGGGGAGGAGGTGAGCAGGGAAGCTAGACAGGTGCTGAGAGAGAGATATGTTCTTTTTTTCTCTGCTGCACAGGGGATTTGGAAGGAGGGGGGTGGAGAGAGAGAGAGAAAGAAAGAAAGAAAGAAAGAAAGAAAGAAAGAAAGAAAGAAAGAAAAAGAAAGAAAAAAGAAAAAGGACAGGTGAAATGTTTTCCCCTGTGGCTGAGGAAATGGTGGAAAGTGGAAATGGCCAGCTCTGTATTGAAAAATGGACTAAACCCACCCTGAGGGGATGCTGAGTCTCCCAGCCTCGCAGGCCTTTCCCTGCATGTACCTACCAGTGATGGATGGTATTAACGTTTACCCCCTCTGCCTTTTCCTCACTCCTCAGCAGAGCTCAGGGAAGGCTGTCTGCATGTTTGTGTGTGTGTGTGTGTGTGCACAACCAGTACACTGCATGCCAGGCAATCCTGGCTTGGCCTCCTTGACACTCCCAGGGAGTAGAAAACAAATCCCCTGCAACAATCGATAGCTTCCCCCCGTTCCCAGCCCCACATTCAGCCCAATGTTACTCCTATCTCCAATGGCCGCCACCGCTATTAATTCTGTTTCCCACCGCTTTCTGCTTAAAGCCCAGTCCCTGAGATTAGAGAGCAGCACAGCTACTGGACTCCTTTGCTCACAGGAGGAGGGGGAGAAGGGAGCAAAGTGTGTAAATTTGTTTATACAGAGGAATCTCCTCAGCGCCCGCCTACAAATACTATTGATTTCAACGTCAGGGCCACATGGGGCTCTCTTCTGACACTTATCTGTGTTAGTTAGTCAGCAACAAATAAACATCTTTGTGATGCTTATTTGCTTTTTTCCCCCCAAAGAACTCAATTAAAGCTAGCTGGAATGTTTTCAAAGTAGAAGTTTTAGGTACAACAATCTGTTGCTAAGATGATGAATCGATTAATCTGTAGGAAATCTGAGTACATCTAGGGCAAAACTGTTGAGGAGTAAGTTATTGATCAAAAATGGCAAACATTTGCTGCTCCTGAAAAGTGAGGATTCGCTGACTGTATCTGCTTTAAATCATTAAGAATTTCATATCTTTGGGTTTGAAGAGTCGTTTGGGAAAAGACACATCAGCGCCTGTATGTGACATATTGGAGTGTTTGTCTCAACTTGCAAAAACTTGGAAGTTTCTCTGTTCACTTGATATTGCTATGAATAATTACTGTAGGCAAACATGATATGATCAGTCCATGTCCTGTGCTGAGCTGAATCAGACAGATTTAAAGGAATCTTGTGTCGTTACCAGCTTGGTTATTTAACAGTCGTCT
Source organism: Naso vlamingii (assembly GCA_029822935.1). Lineage (NCBI taxonomy): Eukaryota > Metazoa > Chordata > Actinopteri > Acanthuriformes > Acanthuridae > Naso > Naso vlamingii. Next base: position 22,515,006 of record JAPQLA010000019.1, read on the forward strand.
CGTTTATTAAATATGTGGCCTTGGTGTGTGTGTAGCGTCACTGTTTGCATGTTTACCCCAGAGCTTAGAGGAAGGGGTTTTGGGAAATACGATTATTTGCTTTTTTGCCAAGTGTTGCATGAGAAGATTAATATCACTCTCATGTCTGTACAGTAAATATACTGTAAAGCTTCAGCCAGACGCTGGTGGTTAGCTTGGCTTAGTGTAGTTTAACTATGGGGAAGAAACTTCCTGAAGTCTTTAAGCGCATTGCCAGCAAAGAAATAGTCTTGAACTAAACAGCAAATTATATTTTTAGGCTTTTTTATGTGAACAAACACTATATAATGTGTTAATTAGTGAGCTTTAGAAGTGCTGGCAGTTGAATTTTGTTACCTTTGAACAGAGCTTAAAAAAATTTTTTCTGTCTCTGGTCTTTATTTTAAGCTGAACAAATAGTCTCTTAGCTCCATCTTCATATTTACGGTGCAGACATGACATTGCTGTCAAGTTTTGGCAGCGGCAGCCGGTAACCTGCCTCTCTGCCATGTGTGAGCTTGATGTCCTTCAAAGTCTGTCTGAAGTGGAGCTGGTAATTCCGTCTCCAGTGTGGCAGCAGGGCACTGCTTCATAACTAAATAAACACAACCATGACAAGTCATCTGTCTGAGGCAAAAGATGCCGCAAAACCTAATGACAATCACCTCTGCAGCATTCTCTGTAATGTGACTGATTACGCACAAGGAGGCACACATTTAAAGGCCATGTAGACTGGGAATAAGGTTTGAAATTAGCCTCGTCTACAGCCGGTCAAACAGTGTAAATGGTTTTGTTGTTTGTATTTTAATTGTAACTGTCTAACGCCTGGGCCACATAACCTGCGTGTATCTCAGCAGTGTGTGTGCGAGGCAGAGCTGCTGCATCTGCTCCAGTGCTGCTTCTGCCAGCCCTGTCTTTCAGCATGGAGTTTGTCTTTGATAATTCCCATAAGTAATTGAATGTTTCATGTAATTTTATTATATATTTAATTCAGATTGAGTTTTGACAGAAAGGCATGTGCTCTTTTACTAGTAATTGATAATAGTAATTGAAAAAAACAATATCCAGCCATCTCTCTTCACTTTTATTTGAATATATGTATATATTTTTTCAAGTAGTCTGCATCAAAACCATGGTGACTGTTGCTGGTATGACAACATGACTGTCAACAGATGATTTCTCTGTCTATTTTTAGCAGAAAACCGCACACAGCTCCTGGAAAAAATATGCAAGACTCCGACTCTCTAGGTGCTGCCTTGCTAGAGACTTTAAAATAATATTAAGTGACTGTTAGAATTATCGACACTGAACCAGTCTAATGTAACTTCTGGTTCCATCCCTTTTCGCACCCATTATTTGAAAAGTCTGCACTATGATGACCTTATAACAATAATAAACATGCTTTATGGGAATATTTGACTGTGAGATTGGCAGTGGAATTAGGCTCATTGAGACGAATTGTCAAATTCTCGACTATTCAGAGTCATCTCCTTCTACAGACATTATAGACAGAGGTAAGAATCACAGGGTCTTGCTGTGGATTGAGGCTGTTTATGAAAAGAAGTTCTTGGGATACATTTATAAAGATTTCATATAGTTTTGATTGAATTCAAAAGAAAATGGAGAATGTCATCGGCTAGCGTTTATCTATCTGCCGAAAACAAAATAACTTTTTTTTTTCATAAAGATCTGTTGTTATTTTTAACATTTGCTCACTTGGACATTTTGCTATGAAATTGCGTCCCTCATCTTCTCACGTCTCTCGCTGTGGGAGTCAATGTGAGACAATCCGTCTCTTCGGGGCAAACACATGCTGCCTCTGCTTAACTTGCTCTCTCCCTCCCTTGAACATGCACAAATGTGAACACTTTTAGATACAAACATCCACAAGAAGCGTGCTCTGTACACACATAATTGTGAATGCACACTGACTCATTTTACCTCTGCAAACATCCAGTGACTTGCACTGCATGGATTAGCTCCCTAAAGCGTTCCTTTTGAAACTTGGCAAGTAGGGATTTTTTCTTTTTAGGTGATCACTGGCCTAAGCAGCTGTTACATGCAGGATTAGCAGGTTCTGCCTTTCAGACAACACGGTCTGTTTAAACTGGCAGGGTGAAGAAAGTAGAGAAAGACAAGAAGAGGGGAGAGGGAGGGAGAGTTTATGACAGGCAGGAGCAGAGATGAAGCTGGGAATAAAGGTGAGGGAGGAAAGGATGTGCAAAAGACAAGAAATGGGGAACATATGACGACAGAAGGGGAGCAAGATGTGCCGCAGACGGGATGAGAGGTTAAAGGAGCACAGCAGAGGGGTGAAATCAGGATGTGTGAAGAGAAGTGTGAAGAGAAGGAGATGGGGGAAAGGCAAAGAGTGGAAAGAAGGCAGAGATGCATGGAGAGAAATAAGTGTTTAGAGAGAAAAGGATCGGAAACAAGCTGAAAGGTATTCAGTGTTGTAAGAACAAGACTCCTGCCAAGAAAGCAGCTTAAAAGGAGCTGACAATGATAATATTGTTCTTCCTCTTTTTCATCCAGTTTGTTGTTTCTTGTTTCACTTCATCTCTCTGAGTGTGAAAGTGTGTCATCCAGCCAACTTTAATGTAATTGTGCTGGTACAAGGTGTTTGCACAGAGGGAGCGTTGATGGGCTGATAACACACATGGTTTTAGAGGTGGAAGCGCAGCTGGCTCGCAATAACATCACGCTTGCTTCCCATGTGTCTCTCACCTGTCTTGCTTTCATTCTGTCTGATATACATCAAATTGTACTTAGCCTCTCCCTCCCAGCCCATCCCTCTGTCTCTCCTCTTTTCTGTGTCTTGTAAATGGAGAAACGCTTCCGGGATCCCTGTGCTGTTGTGAGCTCAATCTTTCGTCTGCTGCTGTTTGTCGTTTCATTCTCTCACGCTTTCTGCCCTGTGCCTCTTCTCTTGTGTGCCTAGCAAGGTGTGCAACTGTGGCAGCCAGGCAGCTTTCTTAGTTTTCCGTCTGATGCATCGCAGCGCATTTCACTAGAACAATCCAGTGCTTCCCGGGAGTGAAACTCCTTCCTTCGCCTTGCACTCCCCCAATTTCACTCATTACCCTTTTCCTTATTTTGCTGTCCCTTGTGCCCCTCCTTCGCTTTCAACCTATTCTGCTGGAACGATATGAAAATTGTACATTCAGAAGTTATAACCACACACACACACTCACATATGTGGACCAATGGCGCTGACAGGTGCAGCCTTTTCTGTCACACACCACACCACTACAATTTCTCCATATTCTCATGTAGCTTGACTGAAGGATTTGTATACACGCATGCACACACATGCAGAAACACCCACACAGTCCCACAGTCATATTCTTGCCCTTTATCCATTCTTGATAATCTGTGTATGGAATGCTGGGCCCATTTGAGGCAGAATTTAATTGAAGCTGCGGCTAATCTGATGATGGCACAGAGAGGCAGAGCCCTCAGCTCTGCATCACCTCCGGTTAGGTTGCACCTTGTTGTCCACACACTCAGTACCTTGCTACTTCATTTCATGCCTCATGGTTCAACGCAGCGCAGCGCACCCACTCATACATGCCACATTGATTGTTAATCCGACATTTGATATGCACTGCGCTCACTCGGTTCTGATCTTGTTTTTCTTGTTTGTGTCCCTCCTCCCCCTCCTTACTCCCCTCCATTTACCCAACGCTTACCTTGTCCTTCTCCTCCCGTTCCCTCTCTCTTCCTTCAGGATGGATATTACTCCCACCGGCCGAAGGAGAAAAGCAGGGTGGACAGCAACAACGAGAACTCTGTGCCCAAAGACTTTGAGAATATAGACAATAGTAATTTTGGCGCACGCTCACAGCCACACCGGCAGTCTGTAGGGGCCACCAGCAGCAAGCGGCAGCAGGAACATCTGCAGGAGAAGGGCCACGCCCAGAAGCAGGCGTGGAGGGACAACTCTCCGATTCTGGGTCGTAGCTCAAATGAAGTGCTGCCTGTGGGCCACCAGCCACTGGCGGTCGGCAACAATGCCTCTTACCCAGGGGGTCAGGGCATCATGGGAGTGTCGCGCCAACACTACCGTGCCTCACAGGCTCAGCAGGCCCAGTCACAGCACAGACATCAGCACCCCCACAGGAGGCAGGCGACTGCAGCGCCGCTGGAGGTGACCTACGACCAGCCACCCAAGTGTGACATCAGTGGGAAGGAAGCCATTTCAGCTCTATCTAGGGCCAAGAGCAAGGAGTGCCGGCAACAGATCGCTGAGGTTTACTGCAGACACAAGGAAGGGCAGTTAATGCCTGAGAAGGTTACCCGCTACTGCCCCCTCGAGGGTGAGTCATTAATCTTTATAATTATTTTGATTGTTATTCGATTGTTGTTAAAACAAATGTTCATAGTGCACTCATTTTGTATTCTGCACAAAATAATGTCACTGAATGGGTCAATGTCTATGAAACTTTCCAGTACAAGATCTGATTGTTAAGAATCAAATGTTTGTGTTATTAAAATGCAGAGAGATACCTTAAAACCTCTGAAAACTGGTTCCAGACAATGGGCCTCAAGCAAGGACATTATCATATTCTTAACTTTCTCTTACTTTTTTTCTTACAGTGGGCTCATACTAACGTGCCACATCACATTCGGCAAAATGCTTCCAACTTCAGAAAAGTGTGTAAATGACCCGGCAGACTAAATTTACATGACTCTGTCGACAGGTCTGGACCACTCGGAAATGATGTTCGTACCAAAAAGAAAACTCAAAATCTGAGAAAAATAGTGAATGCACCCAGTTCTTAAATCATTTGCATTACACACCACTTAAGAACAAATCCATTCGTATGAGTAGTTCTTGCAAGAGGCCCGTTTTCTGTAGATAAAGGTTGACCACGCATCTTCACTCCCTCCCAGTGTTTACAAATGAAGCCAAAATATCCCTCATACAGGATCCCTAGCCCTTGCACTGGTGACAACTTTGGAGCCAGAGTCTGTGCAGTAGTTATTGGAGGTGGAGCCAGAATTTTGTTAAACTCTGATTGGAGCACAGAAATTCAGAAAATCACCTTTTTTAGCAAGTAATAAAGGACGTAAAATAGAAAAACAGAAATCCCTGATGTGAAATACCCAAAATTATTCAAACTTTGGTGGAACAGCATAGGCTCATGTAGAACCCCGTTGCTCAAAGTGGCAATCTGGTTGAGACTGACACTGGTGCTGTAAGAAACATGAGGATAAAAACATCTCCCAAATGCAGCATTGATGTGAAAGCAGTATAAATCGATGAGGCACTCTCAAGAGCTTCTGACTACAGTGCTTTTTAAACAATAGTTCATCTCAAATCACTTCAAAAACAGATTAAAAATCAGGAGATCAATATGCTAATAGAGATTTTAACTTGAGTTGATTATTCAAGCAGACTTATGTTACAGTACAAGACACAAAATCCTCCTGAAAATAAAAAACCTCCCTGCATGTAGTTTACATTTTTTTTCTTGTCTTATTTTCTGCTACCATCTGCTCTTAGGGCTTTTTTTCATAGCAAAAATAATATTCACAAAGCTAGTACAAAGTGTGTAGTCTGACCAGTCAAGCTTTAGTGCATGGTGAAATATTTCCTGTTCTTGTAATTGCATTTTCATCAAAGGCAAGAAATGTTTCTGGGGTTTTTTGTTGGTTTTTTTGAGCTGATGGGTAATTTTTGAATTAAATTGTTGGAGAAAATGGGGATGCTGCTTGCATTCTCTTCAAATTGGTTTACAGTTTGAATTTGTTTTGTCAAGTTGGCCATAGATCACAGGTTCTTTTCTCAAACAGACTCTCATGAACACACACACAGGGCCTTATTTTCCTGTAAGAATCTGTGAACATCTGCAGTCTGTTTGTGGCTTTTGTGAACATAATTTGTTTCTGCTGCCACCGTCAGCGAGCAGAACGCATCAGTAGCCGTGTTTGGGTGAACAGCACACACACACATATATGCGTTTACACTCATGGCAGTGGACTGAAGGTCGTGAGGACAGCAGGGGAGGAGGAGAAAGCTTTTCTACATCCTGCCTGTCTTTAGTCAGATACCTTCGCACATGTTTTTGGGACATGAGGAGGAACTGTGACATAGCAACTTTTGTGCATCCCCCTTCCCAAGAGCAGAAGTATCATTTGTCTGTGCCTAAGCTCCTGTCATCGCACACAGCGACTCACCATCCCACTCAAACTGACAGTTTGATCAAAGGAGACAAAGAAATTGAAAAGGGCTTTCCCCTGGTGGCTGGGCTGTAACAACACGACAGCTAAATTAAATCACTTTTCTTTCTTACTCTCCGTCTGCCTGTCTGCTGCCTGCCAGTGTGTTCGCTCTTCCTCTCTCTCTTTGTCTCTCTCTCAAAGCTCGTCTCTCCTCTGTTCCCCATTCCAATTCAAGTCGTAACCTTGTTAGCAGAAAATTGTCCAATTTGATTTGATTGTTATTCTGTCCTTGAGGCCTTCACTAGATTAGCAATTGTGTTAGCTCTGGTATTAGCATCACTGAATACAAGAGAAACATGTTCAGTTTTGCATCCTAAATGCTAATATGGCAAATAATGATATAAGTGGACTGCATTGCTCAAGCAAAGGTACAAGCTAGCAGTTAGTAACCTTGTTCTCATGTAGCTTTAACCTAAAGGCCTTGCATTGAAAAGGATTTGTGTAAATCATACATATCACTTAACAGTGATTCATATGACTAATGCAATCAAACACTCTGTATTGTGTTTTGGGGTTTTCTTGCTCACAGCTTGAATCTGTTTTGGTACACGCTCAGCACTGTAATAGCATCATAAAGTGACTAAGTCACGTCCCTTCCGGTGGATCCCATGGGACCTTATTTCAGAAAAAGTCTGTACAGTAGTCAATGGACAGAGACAAATTATTTTTCAATCCTGTTTACATTTTACCCTCATTCTCAAATATGACATTTGTCAGGTAGGGTTAGGGTTAGAGAGTTAGTCAGTTCGTTAAGAGATCATTGTTAAGATGTCACTTACGCAATGATCAGTTGTGTAGTCTTTTTAAATAAGTCTTTCTCAAATTCTTATCCTTTAACAGTTGTGCAACAAACTGCAACTTTTTTGTCTTTCAAAATAATCTTTTAAATTAAAAAAACTTACATATTTACACATTTGAGATTGGCGGTACCATTTAAAAAAAATTGTCTCTTTACATTGACCACCATTTACATTTTTTCCAAAATAAAGTCCCACGAACAGGAAGTAAAAGGGCAGGACTTAGGCACTCTATTAGCTGTTAGCCAGTTTGCTAACAGTTAGCTGTTTTTTAAGGTCTTTGATGTGTTAGCATTACCTGCCTGGCACCAAGCAGCAGACCAAGTCTGAGCCTGTGTGAGCATTTAGCAGATAAAGAGTCAGATATTTCATTCAGCATGTTGTTGTTGACTACGGTCTTTATAGCTGATGGTGATAGCTGTTAGCTAGTTTGACTGTTACTTGTTGCATTGAGCCACATGCTAGTTTGCTCAAATTTTCGCTAGCTGGTTGCTGCTGTAAATATAAGGCTACTCTTCGCCACAAGTTCGCAAGGGGTGTAACAACATACATTGATTGTATTAATGCATCAGTTTCTATTACTACGATTAAACTAAATTGACAGCAAGTCGTCCTTCTAGTGTAACTAGTATTGATCTAAAATCATTTTTCAAAGCCAAAATTGATTGATAAGAATTTGACCCTCATATTAAGCATGTCAATCATTGTTATGTATTTTCACACCAAAAGTCACATAATTGTAAATGTTACTTATTCTCCCACTCTCCGTCACTGTGGGCATGTGTATTGCATCAGCTGCATTGCTTTAGATAGAAAATGGCGTATCGTGGCAGGGAAGCACCAGAAGAATGGAGAACAAGAGATTTTCAGTCCGTGTTTGTGGTCCACACAGATTGATTACAGACCTTGCACTGAATGTTTGTGTTTTTCAGTGTATCATGCTTTTCTAGTGTTTTACCTCCTCCACCACTGCATGGAATTAGGCATTTTCTTTTCTTCTATTTTTGGCAAAAAACATAACTATGTCTAGTTGTATCATACTGCTCTTAATGAGCCCTGTCGTTCTTATACTGTACCGCCAACCATGTGTCGTAACACGCATTGTATTACTTTTGAAACGTATCGTTACACCCATAAAGTTCGCCATATAGGCTCAAATAATGTTACCTTAATATTGTATTCGATGTTTGCTTTGACCCCGAATGGCCAAAAAATAAATAGCACTTATAACATGTGTTAAGAAAAAGAAAATTTATTTATTTTATTCTTATAAAAGAAATCTATAGATGATTTGCAAACCTGGCTTTGTGGATGGTTTCAAGGAGCAGACACTATACCCAAGATGTTTCAAATGCTACTTGATACAAGCCCTGTAAGTTGCAAAAGATGTTGAATGAAGAGAGTGGGATGATAGCAGATGAGGAGGATGCAGTTTAAAAGATAAATGACGATGGGAATCATGTTGAGTGATGAGAGCGTCTGTTTTTTCTGTTCGAATAGGCCTGTGGTCCTTTCAGGTGCAGAGTCTGCTAAAAAAATATATATATATATACATATATATATATGAAGCTCTTCTACAGATAAACACACATGCTTGAGAAACCTGACAGTAAATTTTAAGTTCTCTTGCACACACCGCAGTGCTCATTAGTTCAGCTAGCTAGCATAGCTTACACTCTCAAAGTGCTTTGTGAAGTGACTGGCCAATTATCCGTGTGCAAAGCAAACCAGTGAACCTTCTTAGCTGGCCACCAATTACTGTTCAATCTGATATGGCCCACAGCAGATTTCCCCCCTTAGCTGTCAAACACACACACACACACGCACGCGCACACACACATGCACACGTGGAGAGACAGAAGCAAGAAATAAGTATGAGTGACTGACAGGCACCACGGCCAAGTAGGGCCAGTTAGAGTACATTGGAGCCAAGCAAGCATGTCATTAACCCCAACCTTGTGGTCAGCCTTTAAACAAAGCCATGTTGGACTCCTGCCCTTGAATCAGAATGAATGAGATTAGTAAAAGGGAAGGACCAGACCCCACTTAGCCCGCCCCTTTCAACTCATAAAGAGAAGACATGTCAGACACTAGCCTTAAGATTTTGAGTAATTACAGGAATTTAGGGCCAGCCATGGATGTGAGCCGGGAGGGGCATTTTTAGGAAACATAACCTCAGGGGAGTAAACAGCCCCCTACATCAATATATTCCCTCAGCTTCCTTTACTTCTCCAGCCCTGACAGGCTCTTGGGAACTGAAGGCCCAAATTACAGTCATTAATCTCCTTAAGGCACGTTCTATGAACAAACATGTCTCGTAAGCTGCGTGTGCACGTTTGCTGGAATAACTAGAGATTTACAAAAGAAACAATGTCTGAGATAATGTTAGAGGACTTGATAGTGCAGGATTGTTTTGAGTTGTTTTTTTGTTTGTTTGTTTGTTTTCAGGTTTGAAGTGTTCGCTTTGGAAGAGTTAAACAGGGTCACAGCCATTTGAGGTTACCAATGGCTCTCAAGAGATAGTTGGGGATGGTTTAATTTGATAGTGGCTAGGCGGGCCACAACCGGGGTGGTGTTTTCTCTGCGCCCTTATTGTTGTCATTTGTGTGAAATACAAGGCATCCCCTGGGAGTTTTGCCTTAGAGGAATGATGGCACATTGTCAAACCACGATCCACCCTGAAAGCCCCAGAGGAATCGCCTGAAGGATTCCTGTCTGAATGAGGATAATAGTTACAGTGCATGTAGTGTCTGGTCGAAGTTGTCATAGTTCCAATTTAATTACATATAAAAATGGTTGAGTTAATCATGGTTATGCAGTTATGTTTTTTTATGTTCCGCAGCAGGGCTAAAGTAGCTGTATGACTCTTTGTTTCTTGTGAATTCCTTTATTTATTAATTCCTCAAATGAGATTATTAGATATCAAAGTAGTTCTACCCAGTGTGACACTAAGAACATCTGATGTATTTAAATGGTACATTGCAGAGCAAAGGTATGTTATCAATGTTATACAACTACTTCCTCCTGTTCCTGTCAGTCTTTCTCAAGGCATAATGCTTCTATTGTAGTCTGACTGTATATCTTGAAGGGTTCATCTCAAAGGCTGTCACAGAAGTAAATTTTCCCATCAGACTGCCACACTGACAAAATGTAGAGAACCTGCCGAATGCTCACTTTTGTCATTGCATTTAATTACAATGAATATGCTATCATACCGGTCCAACTGCTACTTACTGTGTTGCCTAGCAACCTCACTGCTTTGCTATTTTCTTTAATTGTTTAATATGAATAACATTTAATTATCATTAATAACAATATTCATTACGCTTTGGCATTTGCTCTCTCGGTCCCTCAAGATATTTACATGTGCTCCCCATCATATACTGACTAATAATGTCGTTTGTGCTGCAGAATAGATTTTATTTGGTAGTCAAACAAGCAAACAACCCCCTGATTATTCAGTATTAATGATAAAGAAACCATGCAGTGTTTTGTGAATTAAAAGGAGTTAATGCAAGATTCGTATTTACTGATATAATTTCATGAATATGGATGCTGTCTTGTATCTCACAGGTAAAGCCAATGCAAACGTCCATTGGGATGAGGACTCTGCTGAGAGCTTTCCATCAAAGCCGGTCAGAATAGCGTTTGTTCTGGTGGTTCATGGACGCGCCTCTCGGCAGTTTCAACGCCTCTTCAAAGCCATTTACCACACTTCACACTACTACTACATACATGTTGATCTGGTGAGTCACAGGGGGGTTTCCATCAACCTGCTTTTATGCACATTTTCAATACACTCACTAAGATGCCTGAGTGGAAACACAGAAAATTTGAAAAATTCTTGAAATATCACAATTTTTATGCTTGAGGGACATGGAAAAGTTGCCTTATCAAAAAGTAAGTGCCAATAAGTGCAATGGAAACAGAATCAGGAAATACAGGATGACGTTTAGAAATCACATGACTAAAAGGTCACTCCAGCTTCCACGCTCTGCTCCAATGGAGAAGCTGTGGCAGCAGCGGCAGACAAAAATACAGACGAAAACACAAGGCATGTGTGGACTGATGAGGAAAGGAGTTCTTTTGCAGTATTTCCAAGGTCAGTTGTGCGTTTCATCATTAGGTTTTCCTTCAGTCTTCTTTTTTTTCCATTTGTTAAGTTGCTTTCTTTAATTATACGATCAAGGTGCACCTACTTGTCTGCAGTGGTACAGTAGTATCATAGGCGTCGGAACCATTGGTTACGAGTTGCACATGTCATTCAATTCCAATCCGCTCTCTCATTGAGAAAATGCTAAATCCATTGTTGAGAAAATTGGCCAGATCGATGTAAACCCACACCAAGTTTTTATTGCTACTTTGCCAATTCAATGCAGTCAGATCTCAGTGACTGTAACAATAGAAAAAAGCACCGCTAACGTTGCCTGGTCGAGGGGGAAGACGAGGAGGGAGGTGAATCCTCTATATTTTTTGTCCAGCATCACTTGGTTTGACGTGTTTTCTTCCCCATAAAAGTAAAAAACAACATTTTCAACAAGAGGAAAGTCAGTAATAATAACTGTTGGTAGTAGGAATCAGTTTGTTTAA
>JAPQLA010000019.1:22576409-22588426 GCA_029822935.1 Naso vlamingii
GTTGTGTGTGCTGTGAGTTTTGGAGGTGTTGTTCATTTGTAGCCTTACGGGCTTTTAAAGTGAACAAATTTAAACTTATATGTTACATAAACCAGATAGGGTGGATGATTTGTGCAGTTCATTTCCCCTTTGCTCTCTGACTCTTTCATTCTTCTGACAGTAGCCAAACATTTCTCCCTCAAGATCTTTAGGCAAGGCAAGGAAATTTATTTGTACTGCACAATTTATACATTGATGAAATTCTAAGTGCTTCACAGAGTAAAAACAAAAACACATTGGAGGTTACAGTTTTACAACAATTAAAATGTACAAAAATACAGAAAACACACTGAAGGTAAGAAGATTAAAATACAAAGTATTAGAAGATCACATATAAAAGATAATAAAAGACATAAATCCATAAATTTTACAGTGTAGTTTTTTGTTTGTTTGTTTGTTTTTTTAAGCCTGGTAAACAGATATGTTTTAAATGGATAGTTCAGTATTTTTGCAGTGGGGTTGTATTTATGCATGGTCTGCCTATTACCTGCGGATGGCTATTAGTGATGTCACTTTTAGGAGAGGTGGGGAGAAATCACGGCACCGGAAGTCAGCTTGTGCTGTTGCAGACAGGGTCAGCAGAAAAATGGTTTCTAGCCACATATATAAATGCTTTCCTGAAAAATCAAGTTCTATTCAATTGTATGCTACATTTAGGATTTTTCACTGCTTTAGTTTGCTGCTAGACAGCCGTTTATTGTGTTTACTACATGAATGGGTGAAACAATGGACTCCAGCCACTGGTGGCGGTGGCTCGGTTGGTAGAGCGGGTGCCCCATGTACTCTGGCCGTGCCCTTGGCTGTGGGTTCGAGTCCACCTGTGGCCGTTGTTCCTGTTGGTGCTCCTGGCCAGAGCACTGTCATGGGATCTGGAGTTTGCCTCTGGGTGCTGTGCTGTGGCAGCCCACTGTTCCTAGCATGTGTAGTTGGGGTGGGCTCAGAATTGGATGGGTGAAATGCAGAGAATCAATTTCCCTAGGGGGATCAATAAGGGAAATATTATTATTATTATTATCCCTATATATTATAAATATAGGGAGGGACTATTGTTAAAAAAATGTTGTGCCAAATAACAGGGGAATATGCACGACATGTAGATGAAGCACATTGGAGATTTTTTGATGTGTATTAGAAGGCTTTAGATGGGGTAAGGGTGTCTCCTTATCACTTCCATTGAAGGTGCAAAACAGCTCGCGCAGGGCGGGTATACACTGGCCGGCCACTTTATTAGGTACACCTTGTTAGTACTGGATTTTGCCTTTAGAACTACCTTAATTTTTCACGGCATAGATCAACAAGGTGCTGGAAACATTCCTCAGAGATTCTGGTCCGTATTGACATGATAGCATCACACAGTTGCTGCAGATTTGTCGGCTGCACATCCATGATGCCAATCTCCCTTTCCACCACATCCCAAAGGTGCTCTATTGGATTAAGATCTGGTGGCTGTGGAGGCAACTGAAGTACAGTGAATGCATTGTCATGTTCAAGAAATCAGTTTGAGATGATTTGAGCTTTGTGACACTGTGACACACACTGTCCTGCTGAAAGTAGCCATCAGAAGATGGGCACACTGTGGTCATAAAGCGATGGACATGTTCAGCAACAATACTCAGGTAGGCTGTGGCGTTTAAACAATGCTCAATTGGTACTAAGGGGCCCAAAGTGTGCCAAGAAATTATCCTCCACACCACTACACCACCACCACCACCAGCCTGATACAAGGCAGGATGGATCCATGCTTTCATGTTGTTAACGCCAATATCTGACCCTACCATCTGAATGTCTCAGCAGAAATCGAGACTCATCAGACCAGGCAACATTTTTGCAATCTTCTGTTGTCCAATTTTGGTGTGCCCGTGCAAATTGTAGCCTCAGTTTCCTGTTCTTAGGTGACAGGAGTGGCACCTGGTGTAATCTTCTGCTGCTGTAGCCCATCTGCTTCAAGGTTGGACGTGTTGTACATTCAGAGATGGTCTTCTGCATACCCTGGTTGTAACGAGTGGTTATTTGAATGACTGTTGCCTTTCTATCATCTCTAACCAGCCACTGACTGGATATTTTCTCTTTTTCGGACCATTCTCTGTAAACCCTAGAGATGGTTGCACGTGAAAATCCCAGTAGATCAGCAGCTTCTGAAATACTCAGACCAGCAGGTCTGGCGCCAACAATCATGCCACGTTCAAAGTCACTTAAATCACCTTTCTTCCCCATTCTGATGCTCAGTTTGAACTTCAGCAGGTCATTTTGATCATCTCTACATGCCTAAATGCATTGAGCTGCTGCCATCTGATTGGCTGATTAGATATTCGCGTTAACAAGCAGTTGAACAAATGTCTCTAACAAAGTGGCCGGTGAGTGTATATTGACCTACTGCATGCACAGAGAAGGGAGAGGCATCTATGTTCTTGTGTTACATCTGAATTTTGGATGAATTGGCTGCATTTCCGAAAAAGTGCAGTTTTTCTTTTAAAAGGTTAGTCGGCGTGTAGTAGATTTTAGATGGAGCACCACTTCTTCTAGTGTTTTGTGGTCGACTGCATTAAACTATGACATGTTTACTTGGTTTATTTTGTATAAATGCAACAATATCACTGAAGTTAGACCTGAAATGGAGGAGATCATTTCTTGCCTGATCTTCAAAATCTTTTCTGTAAAGGAGCCAAAGTCATTACATGACTGAGTGGGGAGCAGTTCAGGGGCTACTTCCACTTGGGGGTTAGTCATCACATCAACAGTGGAAATTGACACACATGCATTATAATATTTTCGTTGAATGAGATCAGAAAAAAATATGATTGCCTGGCTCCCTTCAACTCTAGACTGTAGACTTTCGTTTTCTTTAAAAGCTCTCCTGCCAACAGAACCCACAAATGTGTGGGGCTGTATATGTCGACATACATTAGAGTCACGTATAGTATCTAAATCCGTTTTGACAGTGATAACTTTCCCTGTCTAAGCTGGTGGGGAGCTGATTGAAAAGGCGGGGTCCATGTGGGAGCTGACTCTAGAGATGCCGAGTCGCTTGAAGCAAAGAAGAATCAGAAAAGCTGAGACTCCTGCTGCTAACTGATAACAACATAAACAAATAGTCCGAGTTTTACATCCCTCTTTCCTTCCTCTCTGCATCATATATCCGAAAGCATGTGGTTTACAAAATGAATGAATTAGTGGACACATATTTCAAATGTGTAGAGTTTTCACTTGCTAAAATGTTTCCACCTGCAAATAAACAACTGATCAGATTGGCTGCCTCGAAGGAATCTCTTCAATAAAAACGGTATTATAGAGTTTACCTCCTTCGCTTGTCATCTGCTCTCTGAAGGCTGCAGACAGACACAGACAAGGAAGAGAGCAGGCAGTCAGTCATTCTGGATAACAGGATGAATTCAGCAAAGAGCACATCCAACTCCACAAGGACCTGAAGCCACACCACATTATTCTTACAGAGATGTTTCCTCAACGACTCATTTTTGGAGGTGTACGTTCAGAAAAATACATCAAATGTTGTAGTAAATTAAGAGGCGTCAACACACGAAACTCCTCAGTGAAAACAGCTTTCATAAATAGAACACTATTCCTGTCTTTGGGAGCTTTGAAAATCCAGTGTCTTTACAAACACAAAAGGGATCTTAAAGCTCATTGCTTCTTCTCCCAGAGGCATGCCACCAAAACTGCAACAGCTTGTGTGTTACTTGGTTGTCTTGCCAGGAGAAGGGAAGGTAGCAGGCATCAAGGCACGCTGGAGGCAACATGCCCAAACAAACGGCCACTAGCAGACGGCGTTTTCTTGACAATTCACAAACTGCATCTTTAAGCAAAGATTAGCTTAAGGATTACGGGCCTGGATGCTTTTAGCTCCCTTAGAGAGTTATCCCCCCGCCCTTTCACTCATCCTTTATACTCATTAAACAGAATGGAGATGTGTGATAGAGTAGAAAGGGTGAGGGAGAGAAAAACAGAGTGAGAGGGTGAAAAGGAGAGAATTAGATTCTCTGACACCCCGCTAATTGAGCGATCTCCTTTGTGCCCAGCCCAGCCTGCCAAGTTTTAATTAGCAACTAATCAAATCAATATGGAGGCTGCCAAGCGAAAAGGAAGGCACCTAGATCGTAGGATGGCTGCCTCAATCACAGCTGTCTCTGACCTTTGCACCTGGAGGTGGTCTTTCAAGGCTGTAAATGATGAGGGCCAGTAGCACTGACAGTTGAGTGGATCTCTTTTTGCAAAAGGATGGAGTGATTCAGAGGTAATGATATCTGGCATTACTCAGCTGCTTCAACATTCAGTGCATCGGACAGAGGGATAAAACCTGGGAGCTGATGTGCAAAATGAAGTGTTGTCCTACAAAATGACTTTTTTAATGAGAGGGGAAGCGATTTCCTGATAGCAAAGATGTCTGTCTTGATACTTTTACCTGGCCAATAAAAAGCATTTTATATAGATGATACATCAAGGATGTAAGGTTGCACATGTGCTCTGCAAGTGCACAAATAATCCAAAAATATTATGCCTACACACACCTTCCAACCCCCTTTCGACACACCTACCCTTCAACAAACCCCTGAAAAGCGTGAATTACAGAGAAACTTAATGCAATGTGTTGTGCAATCTTCGGAGACATCCACCGAAGCTGGAGACCAGAGGCAGAGCCACTCCTGCTTTCTCATCTGCCTCGGGAAGCTGTCAACACATCCTGACCTCCCCCGGAGGCGTCCAGCTGGGTCTGACGTCTCCCAGAGCCCAGGGGGCTCCCTGGCTCCTACAGCTGCTACCTCTCCCTCTATGTTCAACACATACAAATACATAAGCACATAAAAGCACAAACATTCAAAAGTCTCAGAACACTAATAGCCTTATGGTGTATGTGCACACATCCTGTCAACAGGCCCTCAAACCTGGAGTGTTCTTGAGTCTCATCGAACCCAAAGTCAAAGTGTTCATCAGCTTTCCTGGCCCGCGACATTAATGTGTCTCTCTTGCCCACAAAGACAGGCTGACGTAATTAGGAGGTGAAGTCATTTCACAAAAGTCTTTGGTGTTGAGAGGGCATTGACAGCAGCGCAGAGGCCAAATTACACAAGCATGTTAACTGAGAGAAAATAGACTCAGCAGCAGCGGCAGTGGCCTGTCTGGCTAAGTGGTTAGAGAAAGAGTCAGTTAACATAAGGTTCAGTTCCTGCAAATCCATCAACGGCTCGTCTACAGTCACAGTGTCCTTGAACAAGACACCACATTCAAATTCTCTGTGAGTGACTCCGAATGAAAGCCTCAACAAATTCAACATTTTCATGTAAATGTCACTAAATACAGCAAATGCCGAACCTGCAGCAGGAACACCCAAAACAGATGGTTTAAATGCAAAGATGAGGAAAACGTGGTAGTTTCCCTTTCACTACCTTTCAAGTTCAGATTGTAAGGATTTTATTTTGAAATGGCCTGAGATTCCAGATTGCCTGGAGGGATGTTGAAACTATTAACATAATTTGCAAAAAAAAAACAAAAAAGAAAACAACCTTGCTGTGAGGCTGTGTTTTTTTTCAGTAGGTATTTTCATAATCTTTGTAAACCAAATGCTTAAGTTCAGGGGGCATGACAGAAAAAATGTCTTACTATTGAGACAGAGAATACAAAAACCTTTAAAGATGAGGATTCACCACCTGCGAATAATAAACTGATTCGGATACTGGCAGATGGGAGCCTACAGCGGTAACTGCACAGAATATGTTCAATTGGCATATGATGCAATTAAAAGCTAGAGGGCCTGCAGGAGATGCAAAGAGTGGCTTTTGGAAACCTCATACAGATTTTTTCACAAAGCAAAAATAACACCGTCATCTTCTTGTAGTATAGTTTGATCAGTGTTGCTTGTAACCATCGTCTGTGAGGGGAAAATCTGTGGTGAAGTTGTTCTTTTAGTGATGTGGTCAGGTTGGAAGTTTACGACAGGAGGCCAGTATTCACCTCCATCTACCACCAAACCTAAAGACTTGCTAGCAAACGGTTGTTCCTCCTCTTTGCTTAACCCTGATATATATTAACAACTTTTTGAAGGGCTGCCATTAAATTTTGTACGGAAGTTACTGGTCAACAATGACATACTTGCACTGCAACAATCAGATTGGTTTTGAGTGAAATATCCTGACAGTAATTTAAATCGACAGGAAGATACAGGGGGACAGCACTTTGATTGACTGATTGATTGGTTGAAAGCTTTATTTCAAACATGTAAAATGCAACAAAAATAGTAGTGCAAAAAGTAAGTTTTAAAAAAAAATCATAATCATAATGAATTCCACCCGCAATTTTCCTTACTTTACATGTGCAAAAAGCAGTAGGAAGAAGTATAAACTTATTTTATCCTACTCCTCTATTCAATATTTACATTATTTACATATTATAAGTATGTATAATTACCTACATATTCCTTCATACACAGATAAACACATACACATATGCATACATACATACACACATATACACATATACTTGTATACATACTCATTTGCAAATACATACGGACATCCCTACGTATAACACATTACCCAAACATGTGCCCCCCCCAATACACATAAACACACACACACACACACCATTTTATGGCTGGACACACCATGGACTTATTCATTTACAAAATTTACTCCTACACCCATGATCATTCCTGCCAGATCTACATAATACACAAAACTTCTTTCATATTTACATATCCTTCATACACCAACACCTGTGATGATCAAAGCCCTTCCTCATCCCTGTACCATGTGAGAATTATTTCTTGTATCTCTTTTTAAACTGGAAGATGTTTGGACATTGCTTTAACTTCACATTCAAGCTGTTCCACAGTTTCACTCCACTAAATGAAATACAAAATTTTTTCTGAAAGTTGTGTGTACACTTATAATTTTATTTTTTTTTCAAATTTGGAAAGCTTGTTTAGCGGCATCATCAGATCCAAGTTACATTTATAAAAATAGGGTGGCAAAGCTGCACATTTGTAGCTCAGAATTATGATTCAAGATGCATTTATTTCAACTCGTGAAGATCACCGCTCAGGCGAACTGCCTTCTGCAGGATGAAGAACTTATTTTGTCTGATATTTTGTTCATGACTTAACACATACTATATATAGGTAAAGACAGTCCCTATGGCCTCAGCTGTCTTGTTTCTAGTGCTGTTTCAACTTTGCATTGTATTAATTTACCACGTTTCGGAACAAGAACTTCGTGTCACCAAAAAATTGGAAGTACAACGCTGATGGAATATTAGCAAATCTTAGCGTGCTAAAATACTAAGATATGATTGGGAACATGATAAACATAAAGCACATACATTTTAAAAATTGGCATAAATTGAAACAGACATGTCTCCACTTCTTTTCACTGCATAAAAATTAAGGCAAAATATCACTGGTACAGGTGTTGCCACCGTGACATCATTTAGAGCCAGACTGTGCCAGCAGTGATCGGTGGATGAGTCGCCATATCGAGGTCCCGCCAACACGGCTGCTTAATTCAATCACTGGTTAGGGATAGCTGTCAATCATCATCTTACACCCTCTTTTTAAAGCATCAAAAATTCATTAAAACCGAACTTAGCAGAGAAATTGAAGACTTGAGCATACATCAATGTGATTTTCAAAAAAAACCCCAAACCTACAATGATATAAACCATCTCTGAAGAAAATTTAGGCTATTGGCGTGGATTTGGACTTTTTAGGTCTAAAAAAAAAAAAACAGAGGGGCACTATTTAGGGACCTATATTGTAGTCAGACACAAGGGGGCAATCAAGATGTCTTGGCTAATCTTTTGAGAAACTGTCCTGTTATTCTCTTTTTATTTTTGTCAAGAGTGCTAAACATCAACATGTTAGTATTGCATGGAGGTTTAGTGTGCTAACATGAGCATTTATCATTGTTTTAACCCAAACTGCAATTTTTCTCCACCCCTTACTAGATCAAAAACTAGCCAGACCTATTTCACATGTTTGTGATGGTGGCTTTACAGGGCCGTTAAATCAAAATATGGTCGCTTAGCACATTTTAAAGGCCACAACAAACCAACCAGTAAACCACTGAACTGGTATGAGATGTGATTCTATGACTGTGCTTTAAGTAACATTACAAACCCACGAATGAATTATTCAAACCTACGCAGTAATCACCTCTCAAGCTGTTATTTACTGCACGATACGCCATACATCATCCACATAGGAGAGCAAACTGCATCGTAACATTCAAGGTGATCTATAGCGGACAAATGAGAGGCCTAATTAATAACGCAGTCTCTTGCTGGCACCTCTTGGCCTCCCTGTTATTATATGTACATTAGCAGCTTGTGTTCATTGCCTGCTAATTTACCGCTGCTTAACATGCCATGAGGGAATGAGGAGGATGGCTGCTGCTTCGTTTACCTGGACGACACCACACGAGCATCGTCTCCACAGCAGCAGCAGCAGCAGCAGCACTGACAGTGGTGGGATCCCCTGCAAAGCACCGAGATGGGACCCGGCGGAGCACAATGCCCTTGAGGACAGCCAGGGACTGCAGGGCAGAATGGATGGCTGCATTCAAAGCCATAAATTCACTGCTTCCTAACTATCTCATTCATCATATGCACACCAGACTCCTCCGCGCCGTGAATGCGCCAACACACATTCACACATGCACACTTTCCAGCCACGACTCCTGCCTCCCTGCTTCGTCCTAGTAAATAAGGCATTGAGGGAGAGATAGGGCATAGAGTGAAAAACACAAGATAAGTGTATCAGTGAGGTGACCATATGACAATGCACAGCCTTCACCTTGAAAAGTGTGAATTCATTCATTTGTTCCTATAAAAGATACATTTTCGTATCTTTTTCTCAGCTGGTCTCCATTTATTGCAGAATTTGCTCAGGTCTTTGTAGATACAGCGTGTATTTGGGCCGTGCTGGGTGGTGGAATAAATCACATGGCTGGAAGCAGAAGTGCTCTGCAGTATATGATCTCATGCAAAACCTGCATGGTGACATAAACAAGATTTGTTTGTTATGGTACAACAAATAGTCCCTCCTGCAATGATGTAGCTTTGTAAAGTGAACTTCTATGATGTTGTTAACACTGATGCAAAGGTTATTGTCTGTTCAGATTGTGGTTTCTAATTCTAATTTTTTTTCTCCATGAATACAGATTTATTGTGACAGAAGACGGCGTTGATCACTGCTAAATAATGAATCTATTTATTGTTTTATTGCCTGACTGACTCCTAAAACAGATTTAACATCAAACAATCTTTGCTTTTCAGCCTGTGTTCAAATCTTAAAACTAAAAGCACATTTAATGCGTATACGCCTATCCATAAGTCAAAAGTTGCCAAAATTTACTTTTGCACATCCACTTTAACATCGCTAATCATCTGTTTTTCTGCCTCATTTCACTGTGAGTCACTAAGTGGTTTATTGCAGCTGAAAACAATGTAAAGCTGACTTTAAAGAAATTTCTCTCTTTTGACTGGATCCACATTTTGTACTTTTACTGCTTTTCCAATGTTAATGCTGTTATCTCTGAATCAATCATAATTAGTCTTGCTGCTTGCCGACCAGCCTGGCCTGAATGCAGTATGAGGACCAGGACCAGGGGAAGAATACTGTAGGTGAGATACATTTATACTGCCCCCAAGTGGTCAGTAGAGGAACTTCAACAAAGGTACAAATAGAGCTACTGATATTAGACCGACCTCGCTGACACCATCAATTATCCACAGCACAGCTAGACAAGGAGGCTCTATGAAAACTGATGCCACGAGAGCAAACAGCTAATAAGTTTCCAGACTCCAATGGTCAGTCTGCCGCTTTTCTGTGGTAATGGATGTGATGTTTGTACAAGGACTTCGGTGTCAACTGTAAAATGCTTTCTTCCTGCCAGGAATTTGCAGCATTGAATTGCTTTGCTCAGGCTCCATCCCCATCATACTGGGAAAGAACAAGAGGTCACAACATTTCATAGCACTCTCATTTTTCAGTCCAAGTCACAGAGAGAATTACTGGAGAAAATGGAGATTCTGTCTACGGCAATGACAGGGGTTAGCGAGCAGAACAAAAATTAATATGGATAGAGCAGCGCCACTTCAACACTGAAGGGGCACGAAACAAAACATCTGATATTTATGCTACACTTTTAGAGAATACAGACTGGAACTGTTGCCACTGACAGTTGATTTTTTATTTTAATTTAAAATTTTTTAACACAGTTTTTAAAAAAACCTCCTAAATTTAGCACTTAATTAATTCTGTTTGTTTTTTTTTTTTTAACCAGGTTTCGGAATATCCGCCTTTTCATGGGAACTGTTTTCTACCCAAAGAAACTTCCTACCTGCAATATTATTAGAATGAATGTTCTCGTTATTATCTGTGAAATCAGGTGACTTATGACCTCTATTGTGCACTTTAGGCTGAAGCTCTCTTAATCTTGTTGTACATTGTATTATACAATGAAGGCTTTCTTTTCTATTCTAAATAGTCTGTAAAACCTGGTTTCTTACTGTGGATTAACCAGAACAACCAAGATTCCTTTTCCAGATCAACATTGATTGGGGATTTGGATGTCTACAGACAATGACAGCAAGGCTAAAACTGGGAAAAATGTTTGACAAGTCATTTAAATGTTTCTGTTGCATGCAGCAGTTATTTTAACAGCCAATGACTATATGTCAATGTGCAGTCACGACCTGCTCCACACTGAAAATGTAGTCAAAGGTTGTTTTGTTTCTTTAGCTTCTGGAAGTTTTAAAGATGGATATCTCAAATGTAGTGACAAGTCAATTCAAAATTATCTGCTAGGCTAAACACCACAAGGCTTGTGCAATAAGTCATCTTAAATTCCCATCTTTTCTTTTGGATTAAATTGTCTTAGATGTTGAGCTGAAGATAATATTAAACAATCTCATAACGGCACAGCCACATTGCTCTCTCGCTCCGTCTGCCTCTGGCTCTTTATCAAAGCGGGCCAAACAGCAGACTTTTTGTTTCCGTATTAATGTATTCTATTTGTTTTGAGAGCTGCACATCTCCTCTCCTCCACGGCGTAGCTTTAAACCCTTCAGGGACATCTCAGGCATCCAGCTGACATATGGTGAAGACTGAAGAAACGTGTTGCTTGCAGGCTGCCAGCCTGTGAACCCCGATCCCCAGATGTACGGTGGCATATTGTCTTCAAACAGACTCTGTCACTGTGGCAGAAAAACTGAGATTTCATACGAATGGGGGAGGCTTTTCAGAACACGATTCTTTGCCTCCTCAAGCCATTTTCAGTCTGAAGGAGCCTTGAGACATCAGACTTTACTCACTGCTGAAGAGCTTTTAGAAAACATATAGCTATGCTAGTTATCTTCAAAGAACAAGTTAAAAATATGTTTATATTTCAGTATCTACACTAAATTTAGGTTAATAAATGGTTAAGATTCACTCACAAACTGAATACGTACTACCCGAAGGGGTAACACTTTATAATAACTACACACTTTTAGGCATTAGTTAAGCATTAATAAATACTGAATTCATCATTAGTTAAGCATTAATAAATACTGAATTCATCATTAGTTAAGCATTAATAAATACTGAATTATCATTTATAAAGCATTGTTCCTACATGAAAGGATGAGTAAGGGGTAGGGGTAACCCTAACCTTAAGGACTTTTTCTGTAGGAACAATGCTTTAAATGATAGTATTATTAATGCTTAACTAATGATGAATTCAGTATTTGTTAATGCTTAACTTATGATGAATTCAGTATTTGTTAATGCTTAACTAATACCTAAAAGTGTGTAGTTATTATAAAGTGTTACCCACAAAGGTTCCTTTAATTATAAAAAAGCTGTTAAGCTTCCTTCTAGCTCAGTGCTATCTCTCATTAACATCTCTTTCTTGTATCTTTCTGAAAAGACATAATGTGTTTTCTCTGGTTTGCTTATATGTATATATATATATACACATATATATATA
>JAPQLA010000019.1:22631124-22641856 GCA_029822935.1 Naso vlamingii
TATATATATAAGCTCAAAGCTTTGTTTGAGCACTCATCATCATTGTACACCTTTGGAAGACTTTGTAATAATAGATACAACCTTTAGAATTTCAAATTGAACTCATGACAAGATTTCTTAAACTCAAAATTGGGGAAACATGTGACATATGATGATGCACTCTTAATAACGGATGCATTGCCAAATGCAGTCTGGGAATCTGTGATGACACTCAAGAGGAAGTGGAAAGCATATATTATTTTTGGAAAACATTCACAATATCAGTGATGACTGTTTCTCTGTATTTCCTCTTCTGTACAGTGATAATGTCATAAAATGTCTTTAGACTTAATTATATTATTATATTTCACAAATAACACTTTTATCACAATCATTTTTTAAAAAAACGCTTTTTGAATCATCAAAAAAATCATTTAACAGTTATTTCTTCATTCAGAGGAAACTATTTGCTGCTTTGAATTGATGGATCATTTTTCAAAATAGGCAAGGACAACAAATGTGAAAAATAAATGATACTGAAGTGTTTGCACACTGTTTGTTTGGGAGAGGGTGCTCTAAACCAATCCTGCGCCACCTCTGCCATTCCTCCGGCTGGCGGTCATCCCGCGTGGTTTTTCTTCTGAAGGGTAATCACAGCACAGTCTCATTCAGACACCTTCTGGTCAAGGGCATTTGGGAAAATGATGGGAAGCCATCTGCTGCTGAGAAGAAAACGAGCATCTTTACTGTGTCTGAGGTTGGAAGATGTCGGGTTGAGATTTTAGTTCCAAAAAAACTTGGGCCCAGCAATTGCCCTGCTAGTTATGCAATCTAAGTGTCTCTTAATGTTGTGTGGGGTAACTAAAATTCAGAGTAAATGTCATTTGAGCGGAGAAGAAGCAGCTGACAGCCACACTCAGAGCTTTTCTGATGAGCTTCCTCCATGTAGCATTTAGTCAAGTGTAGGATTTAGCAGCACCTAGCGGTGAAGTTGCATTAATATCCCCCTGCTCATCCCCCCCTTCCAAGCATGTTGAAAAAAACCCACGGTGTCCCCGAAACTCACAAAAAAAGCGTAAGGGTGGTTTGTCCATTCTAGGCCACTGTAGGAACATGGAGGACTACATAGAACAGGACCTGCTTCCTCCGTAGATATAGGCTTAAAAAGCTTAAGGTAAAGGTCAGTAACAGTTGGTGGCGGCATGCACCTCTAACATTGGTTTGTAGCCCGCCAATAAAACTAAAAAGAAGAAGATGATTTTTAGTTGTAAATGTTTTGCTGAGGTAGATGAGAGAACCAAGTTCACTCTCTTACCTGTCCAGTAAAAATGCTAACTTTATATAACTACAAATCAGCCTCTCAGCTTAGCTGTTTGGGAGTAACTATTTACTTGTAACAACATTCTGTAATTTAATTACAAAATAAATGTAACTGTTATCAGTTACATTACAAAGGTGGTTACATTTAAATATTTCCTGTCAAAGCGTAGGCTATATGCTGAATAATATTCATTTTATTGCTTTGCATGTTTTTGATGTGCACGTCTTCTTTTGCCATTTACAGTTAAGGTAGTTGAGTAAAGTTTGATGCTGTTCTGATGCTTTTGATTGAATCTCTCATTTGAATTTGCAGCGCCCCACATCTGTCATTAACACTGCCTAATTTAAACATTTGAAAATGGTTAACAGTTGAAAACATTTGTTAGAAATTTATAAAAGTAAGCAAAAAGTATTTAAATGTAATAAGTTATATTACTTTGATAAAATAATTGAAATAATTACATTATTTATTACATTTATAATAAGGTAACCAATAATCTGTAACCTATTACGTTTCCAAAGTAACCTTCCCAACGATGCTTAACATACAAACGGGAGGCAGAGGGAACAGCTAGCTAGCAAGCTAGCAGCCCTGCTCACGGTTTATATTTTCTCGTCTCCATACGTTAATGATGATTCATTCAGCTCTAGGTTACTTTAGACTCAAACTGAAGCATTTTTCACTTCCACTACGTCAGTTTGCCATATCCTGAGTAAATTTTCAGCCCACTCGCTGCTCTCCACTGACTTTGTATGCAATCCTGCCTTGAGCTGTAAATGCTGGTTAGCTGATG
This sequence comes from Naso vlamingii, assembly GCA_029822935.1. Lineage (NCBI taxonomy): Eukaryota > Metazoa > Chordata > Actinopteri > Acanthuriformes > Acanthuridae > Naso > Naso vlamingii. The sequence continues at coordinate 22,633,218 of JAPQLA010000019.1, forward strand.
CTAGCCGTTTCCCCTTGTTTCAGTAACAGCTGCTGGCTGCAGCTTTATTTTTACAGCATAGATATGAGCCTGATAGGCCTATCAGTGTTTTCATCTGGGCCTACATGTCTAGGAAAGAAGGTATACAACTGTAACGTTATTTCCCAAAATACACTCATTTCAAAATCAAGCTATTTCTTAAACAGTGTGTGAGTCATCAAGCTCTGAGCATTTGGGTTCTTATGAATGACTCCTCAGCAGGTGCCAGGGCACTTAGGTGGTAAATACTTTGAGGCTCATATCACTCACAGAGGCATGTGAGACTGGTCTGGAGAGTTCAGGCTGAGGAAGCAGGTAGAGGTGCAGATACACACATGCAGTACTAACACAGTATCCTCCTCATTATATAGAGTGTACTTGCACATCACAGCAGCCCTGCTGACAGACAGGAAGCAGGCTAGAATCAAAGGTTAATCTTGAAGCAGAGAGTACAGAGTAAGATAAAACTGCGGGTAAAAGCGGGAGGGAGAGAAGCGGAAGAAAGAGCCCAGTTATAATTGCTTGCGTAGGCTGACACATCTGAATTTACAGGCTGCATTGGAGCTGTGCCGCTCATTTAAGATGCCTATTTAAAAGCAGAGAGAGAGAAAAAAATATAGCGCATATATTTTGTTCACATGTTTCTTAATCTGTTTTAGGCCCCTCCCTTTGCTTTGCTGCCGTTGCTAAATTTGTCTTCCCTTACACAAACGTAAGAAGCCAAAATGACACCATTATTTTGACTAGACTGTTTTTCCTCCAAGGCAGAGAGGCCAGAGGAAGTGTAGGTGACCTAGACTGGTTAACCACCGCCTCACCACGAGTTGGCTGGGGCACTGCCACCCCCGCAGCCACCCTCTGCATCCACCGCCTGCAAGGTCCACATTACTGCTACTACACACCATGAGCCACCCTCCTATTGGGTCCTTGCAGAGCACATTCTCTTCTTCCATTGGTGTAAACAATCTGCTGTCTGGCCAGCGTCTGGCTTGGAGCTCATTTGGATTGCATTTACAGGCCAAATGTGTGTATGTTTGTGTATGATCACCCATCTTGGGCCTGTACCAGAAGTTTGCACAGCTCTCGGTCTTCACTGCATGTGCACGACTCTGTGCGTGTGTTGTTTTTGTGCTTCTTTTTCTTCATGAGTTGCAAAACATCCAACCCCAAGCTGCTGTCTGGGAATGACCTGCTGAAGAGTCTTTGCTCAGGTGCTACAGTAAAGTTATTCTGGACGCAACAGGGGAGATATTAAACTATCTTGCCTCGGCTTGAAAAACCATTTATATTTACGTTTACCAGCAACCTTAATGGAAATTTTTTTATAAATAAATCGCATGGCAATTTCAAGACAGCACACGTAAAGTTGTCCAGGCTACCACAGCATACATTGCCACTTTAAAGTTGCAGTAGATAACTTCTGCAAATGAGCTAGCAAGCTAACGTTAGCTGTAGCATGAGACTAGTTGAGAAGCAAATCAGCTGCAGCCATTTGCGCCAGCTTGTGCTTTATTTTGTTTGTTGTCGCTCTTTCTTTTAGGTCCAGTTTGAACTGAGACCAAACAGTTGTAGGGAAAGTTGCAGCGGAGTAAACAGGTCCGTGTCAACTCGAGCTCAAGCCGACTGACGGTGTGGCTTGCAGACTCTCTGTTGTTGGCAGAGGCGAGTCAGAGCATGGTGACCTAATCAGCTCGTACTGATGTCACCTGTTGCTAAGAAGCGCAACGTAGACCGGCTAATTTGGACGGAGTACACTGATTTTTTCATTCTTCTGAGAAACCCTCGTCCTGGTGGCAAAGAAAATATGGTAAAAACGGCTTATTGGAGACCAGTTTAGCAGCAAATGGTGTTATTTTTCAACCACTATTACACCGTTTAATCAGGTTATACATCAGAATGACAAAGTTGAGCCAAAAAAGTTGTCTAGATTCACTTTAAACAAAAAAAACACAAAGACAAAAAAAACTTGGTCTTTCTCAGCATTTGGCCTCCGGAACAAAAAAGTGCACTGTAAACACTGCAGCCTGCGCTACAGTAACACACACACACACACACACATACACTAGCCGCCCACCTCACTGGTTGCGGTACACTGAGGTGTTTCGGACCATTTCTTGGTGGTAGCAACACTGCACTCAGGCTGGGGGACTGAGACATAACACAATAGTCGGTTAGGCCATGTTTTTTTCTTTTTTGTTCTGATCTGTCTTACAGTTACATTAGGCTTTGTTACATTGATTTATGTCTCTTAATCTTCTATTGGTTAATGTTTAAGGCAGCAAGATAAACTTTGGGAACAGCAAAAGATCATTTTAAACTTTTTAAACATTAGAAAGCGCCTCATAACAAACCACACCCATCGCACATCAGTTCAAAATATTCCCTCCTGACCAATATCCTCGCCACAATTGCAGTTCAAGTTTCCTGTCCAAATGTCACCGCCAATTGGATCATAGAATAACACATTCAAATCTAACTTTTTAAAGAAATTTCACATTCAAATGAATCCGCTCTTCATGTTACATAATTTTAATTGTTTTGCATCATGATCTAGCTGAAGTGCTGACTAAAAAGCACTCACAAGGAGCCTGGAGGAGAAACATAAAGTGATGACTCATTTTTAAAAGAATAACAATCTCATATTTGCACATGGCGAGACGCAGGACTTGGTGGTGTTCTGCCTCTCTGCCGGACTTTCCATGTTTCCTCTCTGCAGTGATGATGGCGGTGGTGGTGTTACTCCCAGTCGAGACAGTGTCATACTTTCCTGTGCAGCTGCTGTGCTGAAGTTTTCCCCTGCGTCTTGACCAGAGAAACCATGATCACGCCATTCGGTGATGCTTTTCTGCAGACTACAAAGAGCTTCAATGACACACACTCTTGTTTTGGTGCTTTTTCAGTGTAAGAATATGTCTGAGGACAAAATTTTTCATTTAATTAGGCAAAGATATCCCTGTAATTCCCGCTATTTTAGTAAGCCAGACTTGCACAGAAGCCTTTAAACTCACAAAAATCACTGATAACCTGCTGTTAATGTTACCATGCCACATCATCATCTGAACATCATGTAATTTTATTTTTTAAATGTTCCTTCAGTGGCCACAGAGTTTCAAACGTATCCCATCTCTAATGATACTTTGTGACAAAGTTGGGAAACGATTTGACATTTTCCACTTACAGTGCAAGTTTCAGTCCATAAGATGACTAATTAACCAAACGTATTCTCTTTTCTTCCCACATCAGCAGCTTTTTTTGCAACACTTGGAAATACATGTGATGCTTTGCGCCACTGAGGTCAAATTTTTCGCTCCAAGCCTCAAACTAATATACTTGTCTCTGGACTAAAAAACATGATTTTGTTACTCATCCAGTCCAGTCATAAGTTAATGCTAGCATCCTTTTGGAAAGAGTTTTCCGCACGTGTACACTTATATGGTAATACATATGAATAGATGCCACACATCACTGACTAGGGCTAATATCATTGGATTTGAGTATAATGAAGGTGAAAATGATGGCGTTTATCTGAGTGTTGCTGGTCTCAGTTTGAAAGGTACATCTGTGCACAAACAGACACTGTGTGGTCAGACGGCTGGTGGTTTGGGATGTGGGGAAATGGGGGAAAAGACGGAGCGAGGAAAGAGGTTAGGGGCAGTGAGTGAAAGTGGGAGGAGTGTGTCTGGGTGTGGGACTATCATCCCATTGAGGGGAGTAGCTGTGGTGTTCTGATCAAAATCCAGCAGATGTGGGAGAGGAGAGAGGGGAGAGAGAGAGAAAGAGAGAGAGAGATTTCCACCCACCCAACAAGGAGACTCACTCATAAACAGCCGGCAGACGGAGTGAGAGTCAGAAAGACATTGGATCTCAGGGCAGCAGCAGTTCACACAGCGAGGCGGACAGAAACAGAGTTTCATTGAGAGAAGATGGTTTACTAAAGGGGAGGAAAAGTCACACAGACACACACACACACACACTCAAGCACACAGACACTAATAAACAGTGAGTTTCAGTCAGACAGACAGGCAAGAAAAGGCTTATTTCAAAAAATACTACCATTAGCAAAAGAGGAAAAGTCTAATAAGGACGCACATTTTAAGTTTTTATCCCCGCATCAGAAATACGCACACACACACACACACACGCTGTTGCTGAGTGTGTGAAGAGTGAGAAACAAGGCTCATCGACCTTAGCAAGTGGAGCATCAGGGAGGAAGAAGCCAACGTGTGGATGGATGCCTTTTGCAGACTCAGTGGCCTGGACCCTCTGTGGGTGAGTTCCTGATGCATTCACTGACCCTAAACTCATGTTTATTTCATGTACTGTTTTATACTGTGGGAATGTAAGGCAAGTTGTTATGCTACTATTCATTCTTGTTTGATAAGCCAGTTTGTAAAAATTAATGTAAACATTTGTTGTTGTCTGTCTGAGCTTGAACAGTGAGCATTCACTGTTGGTTATGTACACATTAATGCATAACTTAATGAGATAAGCAAACAATGTATTATGCTCATTTTCTGTTTCTTACCCATTAAATTCTGCCAACTGGTGTAATTTAATGATTAATGCCATTAGTATTTGCTACTATAAGATGCTGTTCTTGTGCACTTGGCCATCAACAATGCTGCTCATTAGAATTAGACAAGTCTTTAAAGTTCATTACTGATCTATTTGACAAAAAAGAAAAATAATTAGCTTCTTTGTAGTAGAGGAAGAGGAAGATTGGTTAACCTAAAATGCTACCTGGCAGCACTCAGCAGCACAGGAAGAAAATCCCCATAGCATACTCTGACCTTCTCAGTTTGCAGTCTGCACAGAATGTGAGTGCACTAGAAATCTAACCTAAAGCAAATGTGAATGGGAGAATTTATCTTTTCTGTGTGTCAGAGCTGCAGTTACCATCACTCTGCTGCTCTGTGATGCTGTGAGTTGGAGATGTGTCACGCTAAGTGAGCTGCTGTTGTTGGAGAGGCTTTTCAGTCTTGCACATTAACACACATTCTGAATCTCAGCTTGAAAAGTAGAACAGTGGATGCGATCCAGCTGGAATGCCGAAATTATTGAATGCACAAGTTCCCAACTTCATCCTCTCTCTCCCCTACTCTGTCTCTGTTTCTCATTATGGCTCTTTCTCAGTTTTTGCTCCTGCATAGCCTCAAAACAAGAGCTGACAAACTTTGTTCATGAAGTGAAAGTAAACTTGTCTACTTTCTTGTGCAGCTCTCTCTGCCATAAAAGTTCGCAGAACGTCTCAGCTACATAACATCCACAAAAAAAGCAGAGAGGATGTTTGTGTCTCGTGCTGGCTGCAAAGTACCTTGAGTTATTAAGTGTAGAAATCAACCGTTCACATACCTTTGGAATAGCGTCATTGCTTGCTACTCGGTCACGGCCTTAGGGTATCATTGTTTGGCTTAAATACTTTACTGAACAAGCACAAGTCATCCTAGCAGAAGAGATTTGCTCCAGAAACACAGATTTAAACTAATCTGAAAGGGAAAAATTATGATCAACAAGTGTATTAAGTTTCTTTATTTAAACTAAGTCATTCTGTTATTTGACAAACAAAACAAAATCAAAACTGTCAGGAAATTAGTGTCCTTAGTTCATACATGTCACATACTCACATTGAAAGCAAACTGCTGCAGGGCCCGACCAGTGTGGGATTTTTGGGGCCGATGCTGATAGCGATATCAGGTAGCAAGAAAATTCAGATATCCGGATATATCTGCCTATATTCTGTGTATGATGTTTCAAATGTGGTTATCAAATATGTGTGACAAAGATGTGTAGTCAAGGCAGGATGTCCAACAAACTTTTTTTCAATCATCAGTGCACTAATCAGTAAATAATAACAATTAAATGATGGACCACCATCTGCCGGATAAACTAAACTAAACAGCCTTAAAAAACTGTTTTAATATAGGCAGTTATCAGAGAACATATGTGCTGATAGCAATATATATCTGCAATAGGCCAATATCGGCCAATAATATCTGCAAACTGGTATATCGGTCAGGGCCTTAAAATGACTGTTTTGCTCACAATCTAGAGCAATTTATTTAACCTACTAACACATTAAATCTAATATAAGTGGGTCACTAGATAGACACTGAATTGCTCAATAAAATCTAGAGAATGTAAAAAAAAACATTCAGAAGATTTGCTTTCACATTACTGTGTCTGTCGGGTAAAAATAGACGCTTTGAATCACCCAAACTGTTGGCATCTACAAGTTTACTGCGACCACTTCAGCCAAGGGTGAGAGATGGATTAAGTACTGAGCAAAATGCACAAGAAAGCGCTTGAGGAGGGTTTGACAAGTTGAATTCTTACATGAAAAAGGGGTCTGTTCATCCATCTGCCATTGACCGCAGGAGTCAGAAGAGTCTGCGAAAGTCGTCTCCCACTCACTGCCTCTGAGGAGATTTATCACTTAAATGGCTTTTGGTACATCAGTGCTCACAGAGACCACTAGCATACAGTACGTGCAAAAAGGTGCATTCCTTATATAACCTCAACCACATATGTTATGAGATCTTTATGTGACCTTGAGGTGGCGCAGGTAAAGATGTTTGCAAGCTCAGTCAGACAATGATTCAGATCCCTTGTGGCTCCAGAGGCAGCAAACAGTAGCGATTGATGGAAAACTTGAGTTAATCACTGTTCATGCTGAAACACGCCTCTTTCAGAGCGGCTGCAGCATCTGTCAGTGCAAAGTGTGTCTCACCTGCTGTGGTTCACTGGCAGGGCTGTGGCTAAATGGTATAGTTACATAATAATCTTGCAGCTGCCACCGATTGCGGCCTCTCTCCCTTATCCCACTTGGGAGTCGACCAGCGGGCCAGACTGCTCTGCCATGCTAAAAGCTTTAAAACCGCTTCCTGTGGTGACTCCGCAGGGCAGCCTCATTAGCGCCGCCAGACACCCTGCCCCTCGTTAGGCCAGCGAGGTGATAAACAAGGGAAGCAAGACAACAACAAGTCACTTAGCTTCTGACGGGCTTTTTTTGTTTTTTGTTTTTTAAGAATCTATCGTGCTTCTGCTGCTATTATGCAATCTCAAACTTTTGGCTGCTTTTGCCCAACGCACCTCGTCTGCACGGACTTTTATTGTTGACAGGCTTCATTATTGGTATAATCCTTGACCTCACATTTAAAGTGTTTAGAGGTTAGTTTGTCCCACTCAAATTAGACGCAGGCCAGAGACGTGGTCAGGAAAACTGACCAACTGACTAAGCTTTTTCGCAAAAGAAGGTCCTATTCCAGTTCACACTCTTTCAGGATTGGACACAGACACATTTTCTGTTGACTTGCTATGGCTTCACTCTGCACTGCCTCAATAAATAAAATGTAGGAGCTGCACCAAGTCTGGAATCTCCGGACTTGGCCCTCGCCTGCTCTTTCATTCAGATGATGGATACAATCTCACATTTTGTCTCAGTTTCTGACGTCTAACTTTCTCCTTTTTTCAGGACTGGAACCGTACGTGGTACACAGCCAACCCAGACCTGACCCAGTGTTTCCAGAACACAGTACTGGTGTGGGTCCCCTGTGTCTATTTGTGGTTGCTGGCCCCTTTCTACTGCCTTCACCTCTACTGCCATGACCACGGACGCATTCAAATGTCGTGCCTCTGCACCGCCAAGATGGTGAGACTTCATGCAGACTTTAGCTATTCTTATGGTCTGTTGTTCAAGGTTTTTCACATGACTGAAACCAGACACAAAAGCATTTTTTTCTGCCAGTTTTTCAAGACGCACACTTAAAACAGACACGTGCTGGCAAATGTGGCAGTAGATCTGAAGACTCCAATTATTCTTCCATCTCTTTCCTGTCCTGTTCAGGTGCTTGGCTTCCTGCTTGCCTCCTTCGGCTTTGTGGAGTTCTTCTACATCTTGCTAGAGAGGAGCCAGGAGATCCAGCAGCACATGGTCTTCCTACTCAGCCCCATCATTCGCAGTATGACTGTGGTAAATACTGTGGCTCTCTTTTGATTTTACACCGGTGTTAATCCACATATTTATTTGCCCAAACAGGGAATTGTTATTATTTCAATTTTATGAGTTTGCGAACAGTAAACTTTTAACCTAGTATGAAACTTGCATCAGCATAGCATGGAAGGATGTGAAAGTGACAAAATCTAAAAATCAAAGTCAATCTTTAGCTAAAAGAAACTGATCAGGAACAACTGAAGAAGCAGGGGACTTGTTTAGAGTGTTAAAAAAAATAACAAGAAAAAAATTTTGTCCCTCATAATTCGAGTCACGGAAAGCGTTCAGAATCCAAATTGATTTAAAAAGATTCTCTGTTTTTTTAACCTCAAAATCTTCACTGTAGCCACTAAGCTAATAGCGTTAGTGCACGCCCTGTCTAAAATGGGGGCACAAGCCTCACTGCATTTTTCTCTTGCAGCATTCAGTAAACCATCTTGTTATTTAGCTGTGCTATGGAAAGAAGCTACTAAAGTACGGCAATAGATGACAGATCATACGATAGAGCAGCACTCGGTACTGCAACTTCCCTTTAATGCTTGTTGATCCCATCAAAAAAGTTTGTGAAGGCATGGCCTGCTTGTGTTATTTTACGTTGTCAGCTTATTAAGTTGCTTAGGAAAATGCTGCG
>JAPQLA010000019.1:22666712-22677122 GCA_029822935.1 Naso vlamingii
AAAAAAGTCCAGTCCAAAAAAGTTAGATGTTTTGGAGTTAACTTGCGTAGTTTTTAACATTTCCTTTATGCGGTATTCATGGCAGCACAGTCGTGCTAAATAATGGGCACCTGAACACTTTCTAAATTTACATGCAGTTACTTTCCTGTGATTGTCCTCACATTTTTGGCACTCATCGTGTTGTATTGTGCAGCCAGCTTGATTTGAGCTGGTCTGGATATTTTTACCGATTGTAAAATGTTTTATCTTGTTCTCACTTGGCTGTTAAGACAGGCATGTTGAATGAAACTTCCTTAAGATTTATTTATGCAGCTACTTTTCAGCTTGTTCATCTCTTTTGCTGCATTTTCCACAGCTTAGGGACTGGAGCCTAATGACCTCAATAGCTATGAAAGCAATGTTAATTAATCATATTAAGTGCAAGGAAGGAAAGAGGGTCCTGGTGATTTTAACAAGTCTTAAAAGATGCACCAACACCTTCAAAACACACAAACATCTACTACAACAAGCCTGCACTCTTTGCATCTCACTTCCTGTCTCTCCATTTAAGGGAACTTGACATTCTTATCGCATGTGACTTAAAGCCCAGAGTCTCTGGAACTGATTATCTTCAGGACTGGCCATTTATTTCCCAGCCTGATTACTGACGCTCGACACTGAGTTGTGCCCCTTTTATCATCTGTAACATAATCCACATCTAAATAGTTTTTATGGTTTAGAAGTGTATTTATCGTGTCTCCCTGACCATATCTGCATCTCTCTGTCTTGATTGTTGAGGCTTTAATAGATGAGGTCATTTATCTTAAATTAGTTCACTAGAGGAGTGAGGTCATGGGAGTTCACAAAGTGTTCAGCCGGCCTTACTCAGTTCTCTGACCGAGCAAACAGCTGTAAAGATGAAATGTGACCATTCACCATCAGTGTTTGTGCACCAGATGTAATGTACATTTAACTCCATACAGCGTTGCAGCTTATTTCCTCTTAGTCTCATTAGGAAGGGTAATGGGTTGTTTAATGCATATGAGTGCTGAAAATAGAGTCACACTGAGCCTCTTCACGGACATTTGGAATCTGAATTTAGATTGTTTCCTTGGAACAAACTTTGTTGCTCGAGAGGCCCGGTTTGTTGGCTCCAGATATGAGTGTCTCCTGAAAATGGCTATATAAGAGAAGGAAGTTGAATAATGGCACATGATTGTTCAGTTGGCAGTTTGCCCTGTAATAGGTAGCATTTCTCCCCCTATTTATAAATTAGTTGTGTGTTAAAGGGACAGCTGTATAAATACAATTGAATGGAGAGGTCTTTTGACTGCAGAGGAGTGAACTGATGTTTGCCCCTGCGCTCAAATTAGAATGCAATTGCATTCCACAAGGGTCAAACATATCCATAAACATATTTTCTGTCCAATAGATGGCCATCTATGGACATGAGGGTAAGGGAAAACATTAAACATACTGTATGTTAGAGATCTCTGCATTACAGTAATGTTGTTTATATTGTGTAATTATTTTACCAAATCGTGTTGAAGGACAGTCCACATACACCCTGTCAGCTGTTCAGTTGTCTGCAGTGAACTGCGTAATTTTAAGTTATTCATCCTCCCTCATCTGTTACATAAACTAGTTGATAGTTGCTGATAATGTTTTTTTTTTTTTGCTGATAATGTATTTTTTTTAATTAATATGGTTTGATTCTGTTTAATTCCTTTGATATTCTGACTTTTTATCTGTGTTCACTCCCACTGTCACCTCTCCTCCTGCCTCTATGTGCTTTTAATAGCTTTATTAATTACTCTGAGGAATCGCTTATTTATTATTCCCTGTCTCAGACAACCAGGGGAGGATAGATGCTCTGGCCAAAGTTTAGGACAGACTCCTTCTGTCAGCACATTGTGCCCTCAAACTTCCACTTAATGTTTTTTAGGTTCCTGTCCTCCCTTCATCTGGCATGTATCATCATACATCATCACATTAAAGAGAAATTTAAAGTGGCCTTTTCTCAGAGAGGAATGATCCCATAATGGAGCTGTGGGGATGTGGAGGGATGAAGCACTGACAAGGAATTTGGCACAATGCAGAAATCATCTGAAATATATGCTATGCAGTTTCCTCTCGGACTGACAGCATAATACCTTCTTGCCTCGGTGTGCTGCACACTGATAAGTTAGGACCCATTTGTCTGTCACTGCTACCTGCAGGTGAAGAAACAACTTTGTTTGTTTGAACAGTGATATTGCTGCTGGACCATATTTAGTCACTAGGGCTCGGGGTGCTTGTGCCTGTGCAACTTACACAGAAAGCTGCTGAGACTTCTCGCAGACCCCCCTGTCCTTATATGGCACACACACAGCGGCATCTGTCTCGTTCTTCATCCCTCCCTCGGCCTTGCCTCTCGCTCCGTCTCCCTGCGTTTTCAACCTAAGTTTCTTCATCGCTAATGCCAACCCATCTCTGTGATGCTGGCCAAAGGGAGCCCCAGGGTCCTCCTTGTTGCTCTTTGGTCTGTCATTACACACACACACACGCACAGGCACAGTGCTGTGACTGCATGGTACAAAACAGGCCTCGGCCATCAACCAGTAGCTTGATTTATTAAAGCCAATAGATCGGTGTCCTTATATAGGAAGTTCCATTGGAAAGCAGCTGGAAACAGGAGGGATGGAGGAGGGTTAAGGCTGTTTGGGATCATGGAATGCAATGTGCGTTATGATAGAAGAGACGTGTGATGTACGCACACACACACACGGAAAGACTCACATTCATTATTTGAATAATGTGTTATGTATTTTAGGGGGGATTCTCTTGGAGAGGTTACAGTAAACGGGGATTCCTGTGCTGGGGACAGCTTGCCTTATGAGGAGTACGAGCAGATTGCATCATTTAAAAAACTCTGGGTGTGGGATTGCAGCATGCAGCCACTCGGTTTTAGTTATTATGTCCCCATCGTTGAATCATGATACCTTTTTAGTTTTTTTTTATCCAGTTTTTATGTGAGGTGTTACACAGTATAATCTCGAGTACGGGGAAAGGACTTAACATGCTTACACTGAAAATACACCAGGTTTATGCACCTCCAGGAACGTTGGTTATTAGGCCTCTTTTGTATCAGAGTAGTAAAAACACACGTGTTACTAATAACATTAATGATGGCTGAATTCCATCACTCTATTTCTCTGTCATTATCTTACTGGAGCACATTACAATGGAGCCCTCATATATGTTATTGGAAACACCTGTGTTTTTACTACTATGACAGCTCAGAGTGTTTGCAGTGGAAAAACTAATATTACTAATTCAAGTTCTGCATTATGCTGCCCAAGTTAGTAATATCAGCAAAATATACTTAATGTTTTTTTTGTCCAGTGTGTACTTAAACAGGTGAAGAGAATCCTGGACGATCTATCCCATGTCCTGTACTCACAGTATGAGCTGTTACTATCAGGCAGGCGATACCGGGCTCAGAGGTGTAAACTGAACCGGTTTAAGAATTTGTTTGTGCCTGTATCAGTTGGTATTTTAAACAGAAGCTTAAAATGATGGAAGGTTACAGGGAGTGTACAGCATTTTAAACTCTCGTGAATTGATGCCTCAGGCTCTGTACTTTACTGTGTATTGTCCTTGTATTTTTCCTCCTTGCATTTATTGTAAGGTGTATTTTTGTATGGTGTGCACTTTTTAATGTCTCTTGTAAATGCTTTCTTGCCTCTTACGACTTTCTCCCCAACGTGTGTGACGGGTCTAGCTTTGTAGAGTCCAAGTCAAATTTCCCCCAAGGGAGAAAATAAAGTATCTATCTATCTATCTATCTATCTATCTATGTTCCAAAAAAGTACTCATTAGAGCAAACACTTAAACTGCTAAAATCCATCATATTTGATTTTTTTTTTTTGTTTTGTCATACTTTTGCAAGTAAAATCTTTTTTTTTTAAATATAATTCTAGAAATGACTAACTATGACTATCAAATAAATATAGAGGAGTAAGATAAGATCAAATAATCCTTTATTAGTCCCATTAGTCCCAAATTTCAGTGTCAAGCAACAAAGTGGATAGTTTAAAAAAAAGAAGCATCAAAAGGTAAAAAAATAAGTAAACAAAGCAATACAAAGTATATAGGCTACATGTATACTCATAGGCTATATACCTCTATACACACATATAAGCAATAAAAATATATAGATTTATACGTTATATGTTTAGAAGGATAACTCAGCAGTATAGAACTGACAGTTTATTTGTAATCAATATGTTATCAGCAGAAGCTCCATTCAGCTCCTCTTCATTCTCATCATACCGTCCTGTGATCCTTCGGACCTGCTGCTGTCCGCAGTGCGCATGTCCTCTGCCTCCTGCCCCGCGAGTGGATGCTGCCTGCCGCGCGAGACGATGCTCGGCCAGGGAGAGGAGGTTCCATCTCGCGCGGCTCCACCCTCGCGCAACAGTGCGCAGTTTAAATGGTAAAGCTCAGAGTTTGTCGGGGGTCATTTGGACTGTCCGTTTTTGGGAGTACCTCGTCAGCGTCGCCGCTCCAAACTTTAACTTTTCCAAAGTCCAAAACTCCCCCGAACACAAATTTCTTCACATTATGTAAGTATGAAATTTACAGTTGAGTGTCGTTTTGCACGCGGTGATGCAGTGGTGCACTTGTCATTCCTTTTACACTTTGCTAACTTAACCAGCCTTTGAGGAAGAGGAATTAATGTTAATGTTATATTATGTGAAGTTTTAAGATGATTAATTCAAACGTGACACAGGACTCAAGAAAAAAACTTTAATCTTTAATGGTTTAAAACATTATTTTAAAAATGTTAAGCATAAGCTATTCATATATATATAAATCAAAACTACATATTTTTTTTACTTTTTTTCCAGGTGTCTGTCATTTATGCAGACCTACATTTGCGTGTCAGACAGTAAAGTAGCCAAGTTGTTAACACTGCAAAAATGATGCTGTGTTCACTGCACCAAATTGCAGTATGTTAATAAGGAAGAAGGAGGAAGTTATGTCTGAATATGTCAGAACAAATACAGGCATGACTCTAACCATGGAGCTTCCTGTTTTCCAAATATGGTTGTATGAAGCTGCGTGTCTGTCAAACTGTTGTGGCTGAAGATGCAGACACCGCAGTGGGAACTGAGTCCTGGTTGTTTTCACACGTCACCAATAAAACCTGAACCAGTAACGGGTTTGAAGGACATAATTTAACCTTTCTTTATAGATTTCTTTCATTTTAATGGTTATTTTTTCATAAGCGTAGAGATTAACAACAAGCTCAATGGTATAAAAAATATTTTTTGCCTTCCTTTGTGGGTAACTGTGTAAAACATGCAGTATTTAAAAAAAAACTATTACTCTTATTTAACTTTATTTTGACTTGTTAACATCCAGTCATCTCTGAAAGAGGAGGAAGTTACGTGTGGGGAGTTCATTTGGTGTCATATTTGTATGTAAGTGGATGGTTCTGCAGTTGGAGATCAAGTAGGACCTTTTCTCTAATGTGGAAAACCAAGTGGGCTCATTAGTCTATTTTAGTCTTCAGGATTTAATTATTTACACGCTGTAATCCTAATTAATTATGATGGAAATCCTCATGGGTCAGGGTTTATTAACGAAATGATAAAAGAGAGAATGCTCGTGAAACAGCCAAGAGAGGAAATGAGTAAAGTTGTTCACATGCCCTGTGCATTACAAATAGAACGGTCATTGACATTTCTACTTGTTTATTGTTTTGTTTACCAGAGAGACTGTAAATAAAGAAGGCTAATTGTTATTTGACACATCCTTGATTTGTATCAGTTATTAACCTCCCAGCTGTGATGTGAAATTTTTAAGAATCGTGGCCGATATCTATTTACAGTGGGGGGTTCCTCTGTTATTGTGAGCGAGAATAATTATTTTCAATAATATATAGTACGACTGTGAGTGCATAAATTATAATGCAGCGTGGGCAGTTTAGTCTCATGGCAAACAGATGCATGGGTTGTCAAACAGAGCCTTGTTGTGGCTGTGAGCCTCGCCATCCTTTAAATTTTCAGTCAGTCTGTGTTAACCTGTTATCCTGTCAGCTCCACTTCAGACAGCTGTCTTCAAGATACTACGCCGGAGTCCAAAGCTGTGTTGACACAACAGAGGGGGGGGGCTTTACCGAGGTATTAAGCCACAGTGGTGAGGAGAGTTAAAGGGGGCGAGGGGGTGGTGGCAGGAAAAGTGTGTTTACTTTAAAAGCAGAAATATCTGATCATCAAAGCATCAGCTGGTTCCTCCCTTGTTTCCTCAGAACTGAGCGCGGCTCTGCAGTTTGTGACAGTAACAAAGCGTCTGTGACTCGAGTTAATATTTGAGCAGTAACTTTCAGTCGTGTCTGGGTGGATTGGTTTGGCTGGTCCCTGGGGGGCCTTTCCAGGCTTTCTCAGAAGGCTCGGTGGCACAGTTTTACATAGTTCCCACTCAATTAAAGTGTGTGCCAGTCTGAGCATACAGAGAGATGGGGTGGGAGGGGGGCAGCCAGTAGACAGACTGTCTGTAATCCAGCAACCAGTAAGTTTTTCTACTCAGTAGTTCAAAGGTCAATCCAATTGGACACATCATGATGTGGTCGAAGTGGAGCATACGACTCACTGGACCAATTTTGTTTGGTAGCAGATTTTAGAAACATGATGCAAAACATGCCGAAATATTTTGTGCCAATCTGTATATCTGATGTAATATAATAGAATTAGGTTCAGCTACAGTTACTACACCTACTCCTGTTTGCATTTAACAGTACCTCCCACTGTCGCGTCTACTCTCAGTCATGGCTGAGTCCCGGGCACTTGTTCGTAATGTAGCCATCCCCTGTTGAATTTAAAAATGAACACCGTTAAGGGCCCATATGAAGCCCGATGGTTAAAGCCGCGGGCCCCCCTCAGGCTCTCAGCCTCGCTGTTATCATTTTGGAGTAAACGACGAGGCCAGCAGGAGACATACTATTCCCTATATGGGCTTTGTTTGGGAGTTCACTTGCCTTGCTGTTTAGGTCTGCAGAATAGTCTTGCTCCAGAGAAGGAGCCCTTATATGGTCATCACAGCACGAGACTGAAGCCTCCGAGCAGGGAGACAGAGAGAGGAGGGGAGGAAAGACATGAAAAAAATGGATGTTGTCAATTAAGCACTGACTGAATGATTATATTAGTTGAGCAAATGCCGGTGAACATAAATGTGTTGGGGAAATTTCAGATAAAGCTGTTGAGAAAATGTCGTTTAACTTTGTCGCAGAGTTAATTAAAATCAATTTCCCAGCCTCAATCTTTCTCTCTAAATTAAGGAGGGGAATTGTTTGTGCGTCTCCCTTGTGGCGTATGTGAAAGTGTAGGGTCGAGAGGGGGTTGGAGGTCTGTGAGAATGACTGCACTCTGGAACTCCCCGATGGATGGAACATGTTAACCCTTTGAGTAACAATCTCAGGCACAAGGAAGCTTTACGAGCGTGACTCCTATGTAAAAATTCTCATCACACACTGCAGGATTTAGCTAATCCTGTGCACAAACTTTTGTCTCTTTACCCAAAAAGTAAAACAGTATGCCAGCAGCAGGGTTGCTATTTAACAATTAATATGTTGTGAAATTTCTGTAAAAACTCTGTAATAATAACTGATCATTTCTGTAATATCACTTCCTGTAACATGATACTGTTCTGTTGAAATCTCATTTGTTGCCCTCTCATCTGTATTTACCTTCGTGCCTTCCTGCTTTGCTTTGTTCCCACTTGCCTCTAGTTCCTTCCTTCCGTCTTTACTTACTTGCTTTCCACCTCCCTTCCGTATTTGCTTCCATCATCATTCACAATTTTCCAACGCACAATTCAATTGTTCCCCTCACAACAGTTGGCCCACCACCTTAACCCAAGATGTCCGTGAAGGCCCCAACGAGAGAAGAGGATGAGAAGTTCCTCTTCGTTGACAAAGACTTCCTGAACAGCCCCATGGCTCAGGCCGACTGGGCGGCCAAGAAGCTGGTGTGGGTCCCATCGGAGAAGCATGGCTTTGAGGCGGCCAGCATCAAGGAGGAGCACGGCGACGAGGTGCTGGTGGAGCTGGCCGACAATGCCAAGAAGGTCACAGTCAACAAGGATGACATCCAGAAGATGAACCCGCCCAAGTTCAGCAAGGTGGAGGACATGGCTGAGCTCACCTGCCTGAACGAAGCCTCTGTGTTGCACAATCTCCGCGAGAGGTACTTCTCTGGCCTTATTTATGTAAGTGTACGGTAAGAACATGCAAATGCTCCAGCAATCATTCACTCACACCCTAATTGTGCAGCTACACACAGATGTCTTTCATTTATACAAATATGAAGATTTTCTTTTGACTTAATTGATCTCTTAACCCCAAATACATATCAAACCTAGTTATTGTAAACCCAGTTCTGATATAAAACAAGTGTTTATGCAAAAAGTGACTAAAAAAATGTTAAAGAACTCGACATGCAGCTAAATGTCCTTATTTTTGTGTATTTTTACAGAATATCATTATTTTGTCATCACTGTCTTTATATCACTCCACCCAATTGTATAAATACAAGAGCATAAACACGCACCAATAATTTCTATGCTCATGTTCCTCGTGGTCTTTTCTCTCAGACGTACTCCGGCCTGTTCTGCGTGGTGGTGAACCCCTACAAAATGCTGCCCATTTACTCAGAGAAGATCATTGAAATGTACAAAGGGAAGAAACGACATGAAGTTCCCCCTCACATCTACTCCATCGCTGACAATGCCTACAGGAGCATGATGCAAGGTAGGATGTTTCCACAGCTACCATCGTTTGAAGCACTGGTATAATTTCTGCTCCTACTGTGTTTATAATCCAAATCACATAAACGTGGAAACATAAATAAATTGTCCAGAGTTGTGTGTTTCTAGCTGTATTCGTTCTGTAAGGAGCTAGCTGTTACCCTCTGCAGCTTCAATCAAATGAATATTCAAATCAAACATTGTTAGCCCTGACACTGAATGAAGCAAACTGTTAATATCTGCAGCTGCAAGCTGCTGACCTACAGTGTTTTCAAGAGTTCTGTGGTAGCTTTCAGAGCTTGGTGTGGGTGTTCTGCGGCATCAGCTGTTAAAAGTCTCGCTTCTGTCTGAGTGATGAGAGTTGCCAGTATTTAGCATTTAGCTTTGTCATCTTGACAAAGTGGTTAATGAAAACCACAACGCTGTCAGGCTTGATACTTTTAAATGCAGAAGTGGTTTCATCAGTATGTAGGGTCAAAAATCAGTCTCATGGCTCCACCTGTCTGCTGTCAGCTCATTACAAAGTAAGAGCATTTAATGGCCTGTTTGAGAGTCAGTGTCTTGTAGAGGTGACGATAGTGGCCTTGGCAGAGTCGTGCTTACAGTAAATGTTTCTTGCATAACCCTGCAGTGGGGCGATTGCAGACTGCAGCTGGTTTCCCATAGAGGCTGTTTCTTGTGCATGCAGGGGGTCGTGCCCACTGGACTTCATGTTGACGTGAGGATATTCTCTCAGAGGAGTTGACATCTGGACTGAGAGATGGGTGGAGGGCAGTTAAACATTTCCTGTTTCAGCAGCCTCCCCAACCTCATTCAGATTTTCTGACTTTTTTTATTCTCTTTTGGTCAGTATAAATACCAAAGATTTTTTTCCTATGGGGTGAAATGAGAGATTTAAAGGTCCAATTACATGGCTCTTAGATGGTTTTTCTCTCCTTTGGTATGATGAGGCAGGATGTTTGGACAGGACTTACTGTAAAGCTAGGAAGTAATTGTTCAGAGAGCGCCAAAGAAAGTGGGATTATCCAATCTTCATAAGCCACACCACCCAAACCCTTAGACTAAAGAAGGGAGCTGCCAAAACCGATGGTGCAGTTGTTGCAGTTATTGAATACACACTTCAAACTGTTGATGGTGTAAGTTCCAGCTAACTAACTAATAACGGATACGACAAAGGAGATTGCAAAGGAT
Source organism: Naso vlamingii (assembly GCA_029822935.1). Classification (NCBI taxonomy): domain Eukaryota; kingdom Metazoa; phylum Chordata; class Actinopteri; order Acanthuriformes; family Acanthuridae; genus Naso; species Naso vlamingii. The sequence goes on from JAPQLA010000019.1 coordinate 22,676,673, forward strand.
CACTCCAGCTACTAAATGTAATTTTGTACGTCACACAGTAAAAGATAAATGAAGAAAAATTTGCACAACAACAACATGAGACTTTGGTATTAAGATGGCACAAATACTGATACACTTGCAGAAGGATCTGTCCAGGGATTGGAGCTAACAAGAGGGAAAACCTTTTTTCTACTCATGGGACTTATATTTGAGAAGAGGAGAGCATCAAACACATCGACAAACTCTAAGAAACCGCTGTTTATGCTGCACATAGGTCCAAGATTTCATTGAGATAAACAGATAAAATACTGAGCGGCAAATCTTACACAAGGTGCAAACACATTCATTTGATATCAGTTTGTTATTTTGACAGTTTTAGTTCAAGTTTTTTTATTTGTTACACTCATAATACACACTTAGCGTAAGTGTGAGCAAAATATTGTTCTCAACAGCAACAACGTTCACCTGATA
>JAPQLA010000019.1:22699827-22710884 GCA_029822935.1 Naso vlamingii
TTAATCGGGTTAATATTGGAATATTGGTGTCCATGTAAACATAGTGACTGTCCAGTAGAGGGTGGTCTATTATTGCATAACTAATGAGTGAGGTGTTGACTGTTCAGTGAGCTGATGTTTGGAATAAAGGTTGTTAAAATGTAACGTCATTATCTACATCAGCTCTAAAAATCCCCTATTGGTCGGGCTCTAATCCTTTTGCACAAAATAAACCAGCTCAAACAGTGATTTCTCACGTCAGCTGCATTTGATTGGTACAGCACGCAATGTAACAAGTCATTTTCAGAGGGTTGTTAACGCACATGTAGAGTATTCAGATAGATTTAGCACAGTGGCCTTACTGAGCACAAGCGAAACAATGGTGTCCATCTCTATTCCAGAGGCAACCCTGAACCCAAGGAGTAACACAGCAGGTACCTCTGCGCCTGAGAGTTACCCCATCACCATTTCTTATTAACTTAGCATAACTTTTCATTCCCGTGCACGCTCCTAATGCTGTCATTTCTTTCACTGAGCCTAACTGAGAGAAATATTGCTTATCAGCAACCAGGATTTAGATAGAATAACATAAAATACTCATATTAGCCACCAAGTGACCATCACATTACAGTTTCTAACTGGTGGCCATATTTTTCTCAGTGCTTGGTTTAATTGCCATAAACCAAACTCATTTTCCTGAGCCAGGAGTCAAATGAGTTACAAATATAACCAGCGTGCTTAATCTGTACCTAAAGCACAACCTGTACATTCTGTATTTCAACACCCGAGTGGTTTTCAAACAAATTTTAACCATCTCATAAACTGTCATGTCATCACTTCTCTCACCTTGGGGAAACGTTTCTGTGTTTGTACCTCTGTTTTGCATGTCTCTGTGGCGTTTAGGCGCGGAAATGAGCCCTCCTCCTTTGCCAGCACACCTCGGCGTGTGGGTGGAGGCCGAAGGGTGGTGGAGGATGCCTCAGAGGAGGAGGCCGACTCCCAAGCCGACTTTAATGGAACCAAGTCAGCGGAGTGAAGGATGCTAAATAGCAAGATATCAGAATTACCCACCAAGGCAAGGTCTGCCACTTCATCAGAGAATAACTTCAGAGTCTGTTGTACTGTCTAGTTCTTCATTATCACTTCAAAATATATAGTCTCCCATTTCCAATAGTGTGCTAATCTATCTTCTTGTCTCAGAGCACCTTTTCTTGACACACAGTAATCAGAAGGACTTGATATCAACCAGAAGAGTTGCTTTAGTGGCTCTGCTGATGTGTGATTTGGTGTTTCTTTTATGTTTTTTTCAAATTTACACCATTTTGTACTGCACTGAATGACCAGTTCTTTATTGTACACAAGAATAGGCGCCTCTAATTACCACGCTAACCTGCCTGCAAAGCCTCGGGTCTCCACAATAGAACGAAGAGCAGAGACATTGTGTAAATCCATGGATCTGTAATTATTATCAGCGACCGTCGTCCTGTTGCCTGTGACTGCTGTTAGAGTGTTTCAGAGCAGCACTGAAGTGGATGTAACAGATATGTAGAAATACTTCTATACTCAGTCTGTATCCAGTCAGTGCTGCTTTTTTTTTACCAAATATATAGCTGTTAAAACATTTTCTAAAGTCACAGTTTTATATTATTTGCACCTTTTCTTGTGCCCAGATATGTTTGGATTGTTTTTACTCAAGAGCAGTACCCTCAAAATGTTTTAGGTCAGAAAAGGTTTAGGGTAACCCCAGCTGAAAAAAATAAAAATCACCAGCCACACTTCAGTGTCGGGCACTTAGCAGCACTTGCATCTTGATTTGTTTTGTGTTTTCTGTCCAGATTTATTGTACATGTCTAAAAAGACCCTAATCGCCCTGAACCGACTCATTCTCATTGATCCTGATAAATGTAATCAACTAATGTTTACATGACACCGATCATACCTATTAATAGTTGAACCACCTGCACAAGAAATAAAGCTCTTTAAAAAGACAACTTTGATTTTCTCCTTTTAATGTTTCTGTCTGGTCAGTGATTTCAAACAACAAACTGGATCAACACAACAGCATGATCTTCTCATCTGTTCAGTTCAGTAGAAAATAAAACAACGCTGCAATGTAACAGGATCAGAGTTCAGTTTAGTACCTCAGGCACATACAGATGCAGTCGCAGTGGGGCTGCATTCAAACGAACAGCCAACACACAGTGGTCATGGATCATACAGTTAGATAATGTTAAAGAGCAGCAAAGAGAAGCAGGAAATCAGTTTGGATTAGGGACAGACTGATATGTCTGTTTGCTGATATTGGCCTATTGCAGGTAAATCAGTATCAGTGTTATATGTTCACAGATATTAGAACTTTTTTTTTAAGGTCAGAAAAATGCTTTTACCAGTGATTTCAAATGGTGTAACTACATGATTTATCCATGAAAGGACGGTCTTAACAGTTTGTTAAAATGTCAGATATCCTGCCTCCATTACAAATCTCTGTCTCAAGTATTTGATAAACACATTCAGCCAATATTATTCATATTTATATATACTTATCGGCATCAGCCCCAAAACCAGATGTCAGTGGAGCCCTAATTTAGACATGTATGAACTATACATTGATTCCTACTCAAGCCCAGTGATGACCGCCATATAAACCAGATATTTAGATATGCACTGTAATTATTGTTTAAGAGCTGCTGGATGGCATTTGTGATAACTCAAGATTAACCAGAAACATTTCAGGAAAAAGTACAGATGTCACAAAAACCCCATTCAAGATACCTTTCACTACAAGACAGGAAATAGGTTTTTAATAAAGGCTCTATTTACCTACACAAATATACTATCAACTGTGCTTATCATAGACCTGTTAAAATCTATTATTGCTTCTCCCCGCTCACCCGCCATGTAACTCTCGATGGCAGACAGGAAGTCTCAACATCTTGAGGAATCATTACTGTAAATTCAGTAGTGAACACGCGCCTAACTTCTGCAGTCAACTAAAAATCAGTATAAAAGTTATCAGTAACACTAGATCATATATCTGCAGCATGATAAAAGAACATTTCATCTGCCAGGCAAGAAACCTAAAAACATACACTTAAAATTTCATACCAGAAAGTTATTCGTCTGCTACAAGAAGTCGATAATGAAACAGTGCAATGGCAGGAGGGAGGTGACAGAGAGGACCCGGATCAAACTGAATTCAAACGAACTACCTTGTGAGATTTAACTAACCTGAAGAAAAGTGATATCATCTCATCTCTACGCTCCTGGCAGCATGAGGAACGAATAACTCCTTTCATTTATGTAAACTCTTACAGCAAAGCAAGGCCTACAAACTGAAGAGGTAATAACATTGATGAAGGCAGCGAAGGCTAAAATACTAACACCAGTTTCTGGCAGCAAAAAAGTCATTCTGGACTTTGTTTGAATATTACATCTCCTCTCCTCTTGAGCTTGTATAGAAAACTTTAACTAACTTTATAACCAACAATATCAAGCTCCTGTACGACAGAGGGTTAACATGCCAGTACAGTTAAATGCTACATTATTAGAGTTTAAAAACAAAAACAAAAACAAAAACATCTTTTTAAATCAAATTCAAACAAATAGGGCAGGGCAATAAATTGAAATTTGAATTAATTTGTTTTGAAGATGTTACAAAATGAAAATCGATTTTCCCTTTCACTAGGGTAAATACAGTAGCCTATGGCTCTCTCTCTCAGCTCTGGTCTCTTATTTTTTATAAGTGAAGTTTGGTGAAAGTTATGCTGGCACTAATCCCAAATTAGGAGATTCATCTTTTTTGGATCAAATCATTATTTATAAAAAGGTTTAGTTTGGTTAAAACTAGGTTTGCACTATATTCCCAATAGGGAAATTCATGTTTGTTTAAAATAAACACAATGTATTGGAAATTATCCCTTTGACTTTAATTAAAAATAAAAATCCTTAAAATCAAAAACTGAATATGGTATGAAAAAATTGGGGATTTTATCTTTAGGCCATGTCGCCCAGCCCTACAAACAAACAAACAAATAGAAAAAATCTCTCCCATTACCTTTAAGTTCAATCAGTTTTTCATGTAGCAAGGCTTTGGTCATAACAACCCTTGGACAATCACACTGTTTAATAAATGACACTCCAGCTTCTTGGTCCCTACATCAGCATCACATCCAGTGGACGTTAGTAATGTAATGATCAATGGACAAGTGCAGCAATCACCCGACATGTGCTTCAACAGCCCTATTGTGCCTCATCCACCATGGTAAAGCAAATCAGCAGAGAATGAAGAAAAGGTTTTACATGCTCACACCAGCATCAAATATACAGGAACAGATACGGCGAGAGCAGCAGGTTCTCCATTCTATGATTTGACACAAGCTGCAGTGCTGTCTCTATGACAGAGGTGGTTTGATACAAGCCTGAGGCAGCAGAAGTCCATGCGCCGGTTTTTATGGAACATGGAGCACAGACAGTAGTTTCTTGTTCAACTAGTTCAGCACGGCACGTGGCGTCAAGGAAGACGGCTTGGATCAAAGTCCCCTGTAGTTTATAAAGGAGAGGGATGTGGCAGGGTTGGAGTGGAGTGTGGGGTGGGGTGCTTCTTTTTCCTCTCATAGCAGAATCTTGACCCCTCCCTGAGGAGACTGGGCGCCCTGGGAGACCCCTCTCGGAGGAGCAGGTCCAAACTCTAACCGCTTCACTAAACTGCAAGACAAAGTGCAGCACATACATGAGATAAACGAGTCAAAATCATCATCAAAATAATTCTGTAACATTTGAAGCAACTCTTTGCAGAAAAATAAGGTGACAGCATGTAAGTGTAAACATGCCCTGTTTTGCATGTCAAAGGTAAATTCCCTGTATTTGTCAACCTGGTTCTTATTTTTTAAACCAGGTTAAGGTTTTTTCATGAATTTGTGTTAGCCTACTTTGTAGTAAAGGAAATGCAGACGTCAGCAAAACAAGTAAAGATCCAAATCAAAAACCACCAAAATTGTACACCTGCAATAGCTACAGAATAAAAGAGGCAGTGGGTGTAACTCTAAAAAAAAGGCACCTTAATGACTAAACTTGCATAACAAACCGAACTATTTATGAATAAACTGAACAAGAGTTTTTTTTTTTCAGCAGTTACCACTTCACACTGCACTGCTGTAGTTTTCCTCACCTGTCATACTGAGGAGGGGGGCTTATGCTGGTAGCTTGGACCTCAGGGCTTCTTTCTAAACCAGCAGGACTACCAGGACCAGCCGGAAGTGCCGGCCTGCTGACAGACGTGTCGTACACAAAGTCTCGACAGGACGCCAACTTTGACTCCAGATTCTAGCAGAGATACCAAGAAACAGTCAGTCAGCTTTCACATGGAAAAACCAAAATGTGTAGTGACTCTTGTTTTTTTCAGTGTAAACAGTCATCCGTAGAGTTGCATTCACTGCTTTTAAAGTGGTATTAATTTTAAATCTCTTACTCCAACTTTTCTCAGCAGCTCTCCCACAATGTTGAGTGCAGATATTCTAGCAGACGTAGTGAGGGGAGTCCCCGTTAGACCATCACCTGAGAAACAAAACAGACGTGAGCAGCTAAACATATTAATATGAAGTTGGAATTTTTGTCACTATAGTCATGCAGTCGAAGATTTTCTATTTACCTCGCCGAATACTGGAAGCAGGGGGTGTGGCAAAGGAGCAGATAGGTTTGGAGGGTGTGATGGGGATGGATGGGTTGCCAGCTGAGGAACATGGCAGATCTGTTCGGTCTGTGTCTTTGCCCAGGCTGCTGGACGGTCTCCTTTCCTTCTGACGAACAGCGAGCTCCTGGCGAAGATCTGACACAAACAGGACACAGATACACCGAAAGTCAGCTTTAGGTGAAAAGACAACGATTCCAGTGCTACACAACTGGATGTGGAAAAATAGGAAAATAATCAGAACATAAATACACACACCAACTATTAAAATTCAGTAATAAGCACAAGTGTTAAAAAACAGCAGTTCTTGTGGACTTGACCCGCTGCAGTAAGTGAATGTTGGCTCGTCTACCTCTGGCTTCATCCTTGAGCCTCTGAACGGACTCGAGCAGGTTCTCCTTCTCATCCAGCTCGCTCTCCAGAAAGGCATTCCTCTCAATGACGTGGTTCATCCGCTGCTCAAAGTCCTCCAAAGACATGATGGTAGCCCTGGGACAAGCAGAGAGGATGGGCCAACAGAGGTTAACAACACTGGACTTAAACCCATTCCTAATTAGATGCAGCGTGAGCGACCTATAGCCAGTGAAGCATGATACATTGTACAGACTGGCTATGAGTGACGTTGCAGCAGAAGGAGTGGCTGAGTTGGTGTTTGACAAGCAGGGGGCGGATATGGAGGGTTGTCAGTGTCAATTACGACCAATCAAAATAGGCTGGAGGTGGACCAAGAGGGCGAAACATTGCTAAAATAGAGCTAAGGCGAGCAATATTTCCAGCAAGCCACACATCACTGCAGCTATTCGCTGTTACATGGTGCCAATTAGTATATCCTCATTAAAAAAAACGAAAGTGATCAGTTGTTCGCTCACTCGTGCTGCATCTAGTTAGGAATCTGTGTTAATGTGCTAAATTCTACCTGTTTGAGTGTATGTCACATGTTGTGTAAAACCTCTTGGACACTGACCTTTTGGTCCTCTCCAGGTCATCATTGGACTGCTCCAGTTCTCTAATGTATTTCTGCAAGTGATCTCTCACTGCCCTGGTTTGTCCCAGATCGTCCTCCAGGGTTGAGATGTGCCTGTAAGCATCAGACTGCTGGGCCTCCAATTTCTCCTGCAAACAGCAGATAGACATCAAATTAATGGGCACAGGCAACGCAAGCTTTGCAGTGTCATGCTGCCAGCATATTTTCATACACAGATCTGTGTATTTTACTTTCTCTGCCTTGTCTCTGTCACCCTTTGAGCACTCAGGGATTTTAGAACATTCACTGTTCCATTAATGCTCTCGTCCCCATGGACCACTGAACAAAGATAGCAGTCCACTGCGTTATAGTTCTGCAGCAATTTTCCTAGTGGCAATGATGATTTGCTGACTTTCAGTAGGCTAAAGGCTGTCTGTGTGTGTGTGTGTGTTTCTGTGTGTGGGGGTGGTTGGGTGGGTGTCTCTGTCTGAGAGATGTAACAGCAACATCTTCTTCATCACCCCTTTTCACTAACTGGAGCACCAGCGTTTGTCCATCTCTGCGGGGGCCAGTGCCTATTTATAATCAAGGTGCTCTACCTTTATGCTGTCCAGTTCCATGCGGAGTCGGTTGTTGTCTAAAAGCAGCTCTTTATTTCGACCCTCACACTGCTTCAGCTCTGTTTCCAGTTCAGCTTCATAATCTCGACTCATCTGCTGAAACTCCCGCAGCTCCTCCTGAGCTTCATCAGCCCTGAAGACAAAACAACGTTGACTACCAAATGTAACTCGAATGTGTAACGCTATAATGCATGATCGTTATTTAAGCTGCCCAATAACAAAAAATCTCTATGGAGTGGGCTGTGCCTACTGTTACCTTTGCTGATGTCTCTCTGCCTGCTCCTTCCAAAAGCCCAGCTCCTCTGCCATGGATGCAAACTTGTGTGTTGCTGGCTCTACCATGTCTGCTGCTTTGTGTCAGGATGGCAGGAACGAAAGACTTTACTGTGAAGTAAAACACAGTGACGTTACAGCTCCAGAGACTGTATTTGCCTTAGAGCATAGACAGCCTACTCATTCAAACCAACAAGCTACAAGCTAATGCTAACTATATGTAAGCTAGTGTTTGACTTCATAAGCATGAATTTTGTGCCGCTATACTCGAGATTTTAAAAATACAGAAACGTATTTTTGCCTTTATTCCTATCCAGTACGGAAAGGTTAAGACTGTAAATGAAAGAGTTCACTACTTTTTGAAGCTAACAGCAGGAGCTGGAAAGTGCATATGCCATGCTAATCTTTTCAGCTAGGCTAAGCTTCAGCTAGCTAGGCGACTTAAACAGGACGTGTTTGACAGAGAAAAACAGACACTAGGCAGACTCACCTGCACACAAGGCAACGACTAAAACATGGCATGTAGCTCAGGGAATGTATTTAGAGGTAAGGTCAAAATTTCCGGATTTGTGCAACAGTCCTGTTGTGGTCACACAAACTAACGTTGATCTCGTTATTACGTTATGGTGCTCGATTCACCAACCAAATACAAACGAAGCCTCAGTTCTCGGACGCCATTGGACGAAACAGATGACGTTGTGGAAATATCGTCCAATCATGTTATTCAACGGAGTTTAAGCCGCGGAAGGCGGAGCCCACTCACCACAGTTCAGTCAAAAATGTCCCTTCTCTGGTGATGATGCAACAGTGATATGACGTCTGTTGCACTGACATTTTTTTAAACTGGGAGATTTTATGGCAGAATTTTGTTTTTGACATCTCAAGATAGATCAAGATCAAGATATTGCTACATTTCCCCAATCTACATGATCGAGCCTAAAAGAAGTGATAAAATGCAATCCAAAACAACATTATCCCAGAGTAGATTAAGGCCCATGCATTGTAGATCAATACACAAACAAAAGTAATAGTCTCAACTATTACTGAACTTTATTTATTTTATTTTATCATATTTATTGCAAGGCAGGAATTGGCATTGTATTTAATTGTAAGCAGGGTTGGGAAGGTTACCTCAGAAATGTAATTGGTTACAAATTACTAGTTACCATGTTTAAATTGTAATAAGTATTGTAACTATTTCAATGATATTATCAAAATAGTATAACTTTTTTTTTTCATTACTTTTTTCAGTACTTATCTGAATTACTAACGCATGTTTTCAACTGTTAACCATCTTTTAAGTGTTTAAACCAGGCAGTCACAGATGTGGGGCGCTGCAAATTCAAACAAGAGAACCAATCAAAAGCATCAGAACAGCATCAAATTTGACTCTACGGCCTTGACTGGAAATGGCAAAAGCAACAAAATGAATATTATTCAACATACAGCCTAAGCTTTTTACAGAAAATTCTCAGATGTAACCCACTTTGTAATTATTAACATCCTCATAAGTTACTGTATTCAATTACACATTTTTTTCTCAGTAACTATAACTTACTACAATTACATTTATTTTGTAATTAAATTACATAATTTGTTACATGTAACTAGTTACTCCCCAACTCTCATTGTAAGAATGTTTTCTAGTTCAGTCGTCTGATCACATGTATTCCTGAATTCAGTATGCATGAAAAGGAGACTAAAATTTAATCTACTCACATTTTACAATAACCTGACTATACAGGGTGCATGTATAGGAATGGCTGATGATTAGATGAGGGCGATGGGGAGCTACTGCACTGAGAAAGAAACACTGGAAAGTGCTCTACATAGGATGTGTAAGTCTCAATGATTTTACTTTTCATGTTCAGTAGGCCAGTGAGGTTCATGTTATCATTCCTGTGAAAAGTTTAAGAAGGAAAAAATCTTTTTTACTGTTGGTATGTGGTGCTTACTTTGATGATATCACATATTAATGTTAAGTTTGATATTTTTGGTTGGTAATGAAATAATCATGTAATGATGATATGAAGAACAATATTCTTACATCGTACAATGGTGCAAGAAAGCCTGAAAAGCTTTGGGATTTTTATTGATATTAATTAATTATGCCTTTTTTTTCTTTCCACCTTTCACAGAAAATGCAGAGCTGTCATCAGTTTGGATAAGCCAGGCTCTAATTGCAACATTCATATACAGGGTACAACCTCTTAACAGAACAATCAGGTACAAACAATAACATGCTGTACAGTCTGGACAAAGCTAGTCGTTCTTATAATACCAGACAGCTGATCTTTACAAGCATATTTTAAATTTACTTCAGAAGGACAAAACTTTATCAGTCATTACCTCATTTTATCACCTTGCCTAAACTGTAGATACATCTCAACTGTATTCAGAAACCAGACATCAGTCTAAAGATTATGGCTTATATCATTAATAATGATTATAAGGCATTTAAGGTCCTGAGAAGAAGGTAATATACAAAGAAAACATAAACACCGAAATTTCATAACAAGACAAAAAAAGGTCTAGGATCAACACCGCATCACCTCAGACCTGAAACATTTTTTACTTGAGTATTCAAATTTATACAAAATGAGACGTCTGACAGATAAAATGTCTGTTTGCCAACTACAGACTGTGAACGAATACAGACCCTGTTTGTCTGGACAAAGAAAACCCCAACAGACATTCAAACTAAAGTAAGTGCACAAGTTTTTCACCTGCTCCTCCTTTTCAGTAACTGCAGAGCTTCTCCTCATTGGATCAATAATTCAGCAACAAGGAAATCTGAAAGAAAATAAAACACATTTAGAGTTAAAATCCACCAATCAGTTCATTTCACTGAAGGTTCACAGCCTCCAAGAGAAGACAGAATGTTCTGCCTTACCTCAGATGAATCATTCTTCTGCTTTATTAGAGTCTTTGTTGATGGTGCGTGAGCACGTCTTCTTGCTGTCCAACACGTCAGTCTTCACCTGACTCAGAGTTTGCAGTAGGCACATGGTGTCAAAGCCTTCATCACCAGCCTCTTGCAACAACACAAGCACCTGTAAACAACACAGGGTTCCTCTTTTTCAATGCAAAAGCAACAGCAAACACAGGGGCTATATCTCAACGGGACCTTCAACATGTGTCCTCGGACTCACCTGCAGACACTTAAATGATTTGAGTTTGCTCAGGTTCTCCTGCAGGAACAGCAGATAGATGCTGAGGTCGTTGTAGAAGGGCGTGACCACACCCAGAGCACCGAACCCCGGCAGCATCTCATAAGGCCGGAGGAAGCTGGAGCTCTGGCGAGCTGGTCCGAGAGCAGCGTAGATCACCAGCGGAGGAAGAAGCACATACACCCCCAAGTTGATGTAGCTGAGCAGCCTGAAGACGCCCACTGCCACGAGCTTACACTGGACTGCGGGCGGCACTACGCTGTCGTTCTGCAGCAGCCCTGTGCGCAGGTCACAGGGGAACTCGTCCGTCAGAGAGGCCAGTCGGATGTAGTAGCCGAGGTAAAGACAGGCCAGGAGGAGGATCA
>JAPQLA010000019.1:22822128-22834150 GCA_029822935.1 Naso vlamingii
GTGTGTGTGTGTGTGTGTGTGTGTGTGAGTTTTTGAATGAATGAATGAATGAATGAATGCAATTTTTATTTTCCACAGACGCATCCCTTATGGGATTATAAGACATACACACACACAAAAAAAACCATTAGTGTACAATGTCACATTCACTTCACTTAATTGAAAGCTACACAGTTTACACCAGAAATAGAAACACTATTGTTCTTTCTCCAGAAATCAAAATAAATACAATCACATATATGTTCGTTTTGTTCGTTTATCCCAAGCTTTCTCTAAATATTCAGCAAGTGCAAATACTTTGCGGTCAAAAAAACATTTGAGTCTCTCTGCATCACTTAACCACATCAAATCAGAGTTTTAACACCTGTTAAATACTTTCTGACGCAACTCATGATGTAAAGGGCAATAAAACACAAAATGGAATTCATATCAGATGTTATGGGGTAACCTATACTGCTGAATTAGCATTCTGCTTACACTATATGTTTTTATTGAGAGAATTATTCAGATTGTTTTTGTTCTGTCTCCCAGTACAAGCCTTTCCAACATGTCTCTCAATTTTTGTATAAATGTAATCACAAAAGTACAAAACCAATACAAAAAGAAACAAAAGGAAGAAGAGAAAATAAATAAAACAACAAAAAATAATCCAACACCACACACACACACACAAACAACAACAATAACAACAACAACAAAAAACACAATGTACAGATGCAGAAGAATAGGGGGCAGAATGAACTAAATGTCTTTACATCCATCTTTCATTACTGCTGTTGACTAATAAAGGGATTGTTTCATCCTTTGTTTACACCAAAAAAAAAAAAAAAAAGAAATTATAGAATAAAATAGTAAGGATCTATAATATTAGAGAACTTTTGTTTATTTTGCCCAATATGACTAGAAGCTTTAAGAAAATGTCAGCTTCTCCATAACATAAATATCCCAATATCCTTAATAATTTCAATAATTTTTTTTTTTTTTTAATTTATGTTCTTTCCTGACTGATGTATGTTTCCCTTCACTGCTCTCCACTTTGCTGCTGGTACACTGCAATTTTCCTGCTGTTGGACTAATACAGGATTATATTTTCAGTGATGCTTTATAACACAATATGAACGTGTAGAGGCTAACACATTATGAACACAACATAATGCATTACAGGTGGTTATGGTTAACTCTAGGGTTATATATATATATATATATATATATATATATATATATATATATATATATATATATATAGGCTATTTATTTAACACTGTCCCTCAACTGTTCAAGTTCTACTGGCATGAAGAAGAAGTATTCAAATCCCTTTAACTCTTTAAAGGGATTTGAATACTTCTTCTTAAAGAGTTATTTTTATCATTGCATCATTTATGACAGAGCACATCACTGGGTGAAAAAACATATAATGTCTGATCGGGGAATATGTAACAGTGCCTCCACTGTACTTGCACAGGACATGCTGTTACAAGCTATTATTGGAGCTGTGTGCAGACACGCACTCATGGCCTTGTTCAACACATCCACTGCCGTGAAAACGATGGCATTACACCGCGGAGGAGACATTGAGATGGAGGGGTGGAGAAAATAGAAAGAAGACGGGTTAATAAACTACAGACAGACACACGCACGCACGCACAGAGAGAGAATTGCGCGGAGGGATAGAGGACAAAAACGTGACTAGGCAGCCTAAGAGCTGTTATGCAACCGCTGACCTACTAACACATATTTCCAGAAAGGGAGCCGGAGAAACTGGAGCAAAGTGTCCGGCATCGCACAACACACAGGCAGCCCGAGCCAAAGGACAGAGACAGCATCCGCCCGACCCACTGACTCTACCACAACTGAGCAGCCCACCGACAGCAACGGAAGACGAAAACTTTTCGCTTTATGGGAGGTTTCTTCTAAAGACTACGAGGAAAGAAACGGGAGCGAGACAGCTTTTGTGTCGGGGAAGCCGGAATCTTTGTTTTCTCCTCCTTCAGGATATGGAAAGGTATGTTATGTCCGAGCAGAGCTGCTGCTTTTCGGCTTTTGTCTTTTTTTGTGTCTACGTATGTTGTTTATTCAGTGTGTTTAGTCCGGGTGTTTCGGTTGTGCGTGTGCCGAGATGAGGACGTGATGCATATGGCCGGTTATTGTTCACATGGCGACTCTCGGGAGATCCGCGCGCCCGTGACTTTGAGACATTTGCGGCCGTTTCTTTTCATTTTGTTACTGAAACGCGGCGCTCGTGACGCTATTATGCTACTTTTTTGCCGGTTTTGCTTTGATGTGGACAGGAGACAAGTAGCGGGACTAGAAAGATGTTAAATCCCACGTTATGTGCTCAATGTCAAGGCGAGGTTATTTCTCTCATGGTGGTGTTTTCCAGGGAATGGGGGCAGCTGCTGTGCTCGCCCCGTGTTGTCTGCTTAATGCAGACACACAGTGTACTGTATTAGCTCCAGCACGTGGCATGCTACTGTCTGTATGTGGAGGTTGTTAAATGTAGGTCACTAGATCACCTTAGTTGCGTAGATACTCATTGAGCTTTGTGGCTTTCCTGCTTATGCAAATATTAGACTGGATCAAGATACTAAAATACTAAGTCTTATACAGACAGCATTACCAATGCAACATTTGCATTTAATGTCAGAGTGGAGGTTATAGAAAATTTTGAGATTATATGCAAAAACATCATTAAATAGCCTGCATAAATTGTACAAGGGGAAAAACATGTAATGCAGCAATAATATACTTAAAAATGTGCAAATTTATTTTTTCATGCCTGTGTTTCCATAAAAATTCCCCTTTCCCCAGTTGTGCAGATCATTTGCTTCTTATTCTAGGTAACATGCTACCACATGTTCAAGTTCAGAAGAGAAAATAAAATGTCTGATTTGTCTTCGTTTTATTCAAAGTGAGTTACTGGGTGAATTATTTTTATGTGAAGGTGTGTTAAGCAGAGCACAGAGCTTTGCTTTGAGGCAGTTGGAGGGGATGACATAACCAGCACACAGCGGGGAGAAGCAATAAACAGCAGCTCTCTCCTGGGACGCAGAGGCTTGTAATTGATTCCGTGCTCTTTCTTCCCAGCATTCATTCCCAAATTAACACCAAATCCTTATTTATAAAGCACATAGATTAATTTTAAGACTGAGTGGATGGAAATTGTATTTTAGAAATGCTGATGTAACGCAGCTGCTCAGTGTCTGTGAGCTATTTTTAACTTGCTCAGTTTTTCTCCTCCAAGAGGAAACAGAGAAAGCAGAAGTAAGGTTGAAGCAGATGCAGGGATCTTGTTTGTTTGGTACAAAACTTTATGATCTAGGCATGACATTGTTGTGAAATTAGAGTGACAAATGAACATTCAGGATGTGATGCAATGCACGGAAACCCCTGGCTGGCGAAGGCAGGCAGAGTTTAGTGAGCTCTTGTCTGCCTGCTGCCAGCTGGTCTGGTTTCAGAGCCGACTCTGCATTGCTCCGTCCCAGCCAGCTTTTTTGAATATAGGTCAAACCTGCGTCTGAGCGAGGAAAGACATGAGGCGTACAGGTTAGGCTCTGGACTACTTTTACCACTCTATCTGTCGCTCTGAGGAATATGAGACCAAAGATGATTTTCTTTTTTTAAACTTCTGGCAATTTAATGTCATCAGACTTGGCTTAAACCTTTGACTAGTCAGTAAAGATGTGAACATGCTGCAGGAAGTCAAATTGAACTGAAAAAGATGTGGGTCACATGCCACCAACAGACCTGAAAGGTTCAAAATATCATGCAAATGTGTAACCATACTCAAATAAATATATTTCGTGATAATGTTATGCGTTTTGATTTGGAAACAAATATTTCATCCATTTATAGCCAAATTTGTAACTGGTCTCAAAAATTACAATTTACCTGCAAGGCTGTATTCAGTTAATAATATTACTTGAAGTTCAAGTGTATATTACTTAGAGGAAGTGGTAAATGGCACTCAGCCCCGGGTCTCATATACTGACCTGGAATGTCTGGATTCCAGTCTCTTAGTTTGTTTCTTGACACAAAGCCGTGGAGCAAAATGGAGGCTCCTAGCTGAGGCCCCCCTCCACGTGTGTGGTGTTGGATCGCTTAAAAGATGGAGGAGGGGATGATGGCATGTGTTTTACTCACACTTGCCTCAGAGGAGGTCAGAGGTGAAGCATTCCTCCCCGAGCGGCAAGTGCCTGGGAAACTACGCCAGAGCGCTGTTTTCTAAAACCATAACACTGAAAACCAACTGCTTCCAGAAAGCTTCAGTGAATCATTTTTTTTAAATGGGAAATTATCCCCTGCAGAAAAAGTCAATTGCGCAACCTACCATGTCCAGTATTTTATTTTCTATCTTTAAAACTGGCTTATAGTCAGAGCACAAGATTCACACATGTTTATTGAAAGGGAAGGTTGCAGGGCATCTACAGCCAGTAACCTGTAGCTTCTGCTGCTATGTAATAAGCATTCATTACACAAGCTTTGCTTCGCAACAAGAAAAATTCAGAGCACGTACGTTACGAGCAACAACAGCAGCCCCTCCCCATGCAGTCCTGAGACAGAGCCTGTTATGCGTGAATTTGGCTGCAGAGATGGGTGTGTCCTCTGACGTCAATGCCATCTTCCTACCTCTTTCTATTGTCATTTCAGCTGCTGCTTATGCATATTTTTACATGCTGCATAAGGTGTGGTAGGGTTTTTATAGAGCATATAGGAGTTTAATGTTGCGTGAAATTCATTAGGGCTTTCATAATCTGATTTTGAGGCTAATGACGTATTCAAATTTGCCCTTTTTATCCCCCCTGCTGCAGATTCTGTAAGATTCCTCTCGTTTCCACCAACTGAATTCCCTCTTACGCCCATCCCTCTCCTGCTTCCTCCCTCCCTCACCTCTTTCTGTCACTCTATTTTTAGAGTGCACTCTAATACTCTCTTTCCCTCTGCTTGCCCTCCCTCCCATGCAGTCCCACTGACCTATTTTATGGCACACCGTCAAAGACAGGAGGAGTGTTTACTGCTTAGCGTTGTTTCTAGGTCAGTGGGACAGCGCAGACGTATGCGCGCTTCCTTCCCTCCCGCCTTTGTTTTGCCCCACACCTCCCTCCTTTTCCCTGCAAGTCTTTATGAAAATTATGCAGGGTTGGTGGGGGGACCCTACAATTTTCCACATCTGTTGGTGGTTGTGTCCAAATCCCTTTCTGTTCACCATAGCTTTACTCCAGTTCTTTGAGAAAAGGAGACAAACAACACACAGTAAAATCCTCACTCTGCCACTGAAGGGAAAATTCAGTTTAAGGAAGGAAAAAAAAGCCTGCAGCATGTCTAGGCGCTAGACCCTCAGTTACCACATAACAGCCATGGGTAAATAAATGGTTAATAATTCATAGCATTAGTCAAGCTTTTTCAAGGTCACTTTGACTTTTTGGGGAAAAAAAAGCGATTATGTGACAGTTATTGACTCAGAAGCAGAGAAATGCCATAACCAGTCTGGAGAAGCATATTGCATTAAATAGATATGTGGCATTGACTCGGTGGTGGTGTGAAGTACGTGTTTTTGTGATATGGGAACAATAAGCCACGGCACACTGAAGAAGAAGGTGGATAGAAGTTTGTTTTTTAGTGATGGGAACAGTCTCGTCTGGTTTCATAATCCAGCCAAAAACAGAACATATGGCCAAGATGTGAGCAGAAAAAGGGATTAGGAGCTGTTTCTCCGGGAACACCCTGAAATTTCTCAACTTTACATTTGCATGCAAGACTTCCTAAGTTGTAGCCTTTTGCTCTCAAAATCAAACTGTTCTATTGATAGTAGGTCAGTTCAGCCTGACCCCATCTAAATGATGGCAACAGGTACTGCCAGTAAGAGCTGCTGTAGAACAGTACCACAATATAACTGATAAATACTAATGAATACTAACATTTTTTCCTCTGTTTTTGAAGTACAGAGTGAAAAAAAAGGCAGGAACAGTACTTCCTACTTCAAAAGCACCTTTGTGCAATACCAAATGATTTCATTTTCCTATATTTGAATTAGTTTCTGTGAAAAAAATGGCAAAAACAGGTAAAAATTGTTATATAGAAGTAAAAAAGTGAGATAAAAAATCATATTTTTGCTGTTTTAATTCATGTGTCACAAAAAAAAAAAATTAACGAAAGAGGAATCATTGTTGCCCCACAGGCACACTGACCTAGATTATTGTGCGTGAGTCATAAAAAGACGTTTGTAATAGATTGCAGGGCTCAGTTTATTGATGTGTTATTAATTACTGCATATCAACTGTGTAATGCTGTGCAGTGAGACAACCAAAGGAGACAGGCCTAAAACAAGAGCAGACCTAGCTGTTACATAACACTGGAATGCCGTCAACATCCGTCTGTGCAGCGTTCAGCATTGTTGTTAAATTCATAGTGCAAGACACACAGAGTGGGCAGGGCTTCCTGTAGATCTGTGATGTTAACACTGCAAAGGGAAATTTGGCAGCTTGCAGTTTTTTGTAATTTCAGAGAATGTGACGGCTGCCCGAGAAACTGAGACATTGCAGTCGTGACAGAGATCATCCCCTCCCACATAGACGGACACATACACACACACTCGCAGTCCAACTCGGATGTGTGTCCACTCGCATAATTTTATCCACTCCTCAATGAGTTTATTGCACTACTTTCAGTTTGGTCCATAACTCTCATTCTAGTCCCCCATCATGCATTTCAGTGAATAAAATATAAAAGCAGAAATTAAAATTGTGCATGATTTGTTTCATTAAAGTAATATACATACAGTGCTGTGATACATCAGGTGTATTCCTATAGATTCTCTGCCTTCCTCAGCCCTCTATCCGTCAGTCTCTGCAGAGCTGGCACCAGGTCAGCCTGCTTTAGTCCTTGTTATGTGACTATGACAGCGCCCTGTCTTACGCAAGAGCTCTGCAGCAGCAGCAGCAGCAGCAGCACATGCAGTATGTTAAGCCCCAGCCACAGCCTGGTGTCCTCATGTACGTGCTGCTACTCAGACTCTGCATCCACCCTGATTTTCTATGTGAAGTCAATGATGCAAAGACGATAATGGCAAACAAACATTATGTAACACTGAGGGGTGTAGGTCCAGATGGATTTTTGGCACAGGTTGAACTGCATATTGAACTCATGCCTTATAGATTACACACAAGGGACCCATATTAAACTGTGCTAAAGTTCACAAATCTGGTTTGACCTGACTGAAATATACATGCTACAGTGAACTGCAGTGGTTTCACAGATAATCTAACTCTCTCTCTTCCTCTTTTCCCTTCCCTCTTTCTCCCTGTCTCCACAACAAAGTTAGTGGTCAGCAAACAGCAACACTGTCGCTGGGTCCTCAGGGAGCGCCGAAGTAACACGGACTGACCTACATCCTCTGTGAGACACTGAGAGAAACAAGGCAAGGAGCTGACAGGCATCACAGCTCTGCTTAAAAATCGAGGAAGACGCAGACAAACTCAATATCACCTCCGGCGAGACTCTAGAGACTGCTTTGAACTATTCGCCAGGACTGTTGGAAGACTGTTCGCTCAAAATACAAACTTGTTTCTTTTTTTGGGTTCCTCGTTCAAAACTCTTTTTCAATGTCTGAGGTTTTTGTGGAGTTCCATCTCTTTTTAATCTTCTTGGCTAATCTGGACACTTGAACATTTCAGTCTTGAAAGACAAGTAACAGAAATCAATGAGGCTATCCCTTCGAGGAGCACAAATACCTCATCAAGAAGTTTTTGCAGATCCTGCAACTTAGGTCAAACTCCTTAGTAACACAGCAGAAGGCACATATAGTTTACTTATTTTCCCTTTCCCCCTTTGCCCTTTGTCCTTTGCTAGAGTTGCACACTGGCGCCTAGCAGGGAAAAAATGGAAAATCTGAGTCTACACATCCCATCCACCAGCAACAAAAATGCCATGGAAGTAGACAATTTTTCTAACTACAGTGTCAGCCTCCCTTCCCCTGTTCCTGAAGCTGGAGTGCGTGTCAGCCGCCAGCCTAAAGGTGCCAAACCTAATGTAACCTGCCGTCGCAAGCGAGAGTTTATTTCTGATGAGAAGAAAGATGCCTGCTATTGGGAAAAACGGAGGAAGAACAACGAAGCAGCAAAGCGCTCGAGGGAAAAGCGTCGCCTTAATGACATGGTGCTTGAGAACCGAGTCATGGCACTGAATGAGGAGAATGTTCGTCTTAAAACTGAGCTCCTTCAGCTCAAGTTGCGCTTTGGCCTCATCAGCACATCCTCCTACATGGAGAAAAGTCAGCAAATCTCCAAAAGTGGTGCTGCTGTAAACGCTGGTAGCAATGGGAGCAGCACCAATGGCACCCCAAATAGTAACACCTACCTCTCAAGCAGTGGCTACTCCAGTGCATCCCAGGTGATGCTGAATTCCGACTCATCTGAAACTGAACAGTCGAGTCGTGGGGACCGCCACACGACGCTCCACAGCTACTCCCCCCGGGGCTCTGTTTCTGACATGTCTGATGGTTCCTCTAGAGACAGCCCAGAACCCATGGGCTACAAGATAAAGAGGGAGCCCTCAAGTATGGAGATGGCCAGACTGGAAAGCAATGGGATTCCCAATGGGATTGCTAATGGGATGCCCAATGGTATGTCAAACGGAGTTTACCACGGCAACCACACTGCTCTGGTTTCTCCTCACCAGCAGAACACCCCATTGGCTGAAAGTGCCATGGACTTCCAGCACCACCAACAGCAGCAGCAGTGCAACATGGAGGCCTCCAGCTCTGCTCCTAAGGCCCCCTCTGCACAGAGGAGCGTCATCTTGTACCGCTCCAGCAGCGGCTGTTACCCCATGGAGAGCCAGAGGCCAGAGGACCAGCAATCCCAGCAAAGCAGACCGCTGCAGCAAGGTCAGCACAGCTTGACCTCCAAGTTCTCTGACTGCTCAGTGACTATCACAGAGGTCGCTGAAAAGCTAGAGAGGACAAAGACCGTAGACTCACCTCAGTATGATTACAGTAATGGTCATGCTGAGCCGGCAGAGGAGCTGCAGCAAAGATACAATCTCAACGCCCAACAACAGTGTGACAGTGATCATGGGAACTACAGCTACCAGGCTCAGGAGAGCAGTCTTCAGCGTGCAGAAAGCCACCAGAACCCCTTTGCCCCTGATCTAGTTCACAACACTGAGGAGGGCAAGTCCTCCTTCCCACAGCACAACAGCTACCTCAATGCACTGGATGAAGAGCCCCCAGTCCTCACCTACGAGGGAGGCCCCCGAACCGATGGTTTCTACCAGGAGAACTCTTCTGCTAAAGACACCTCATCAAGTGATGGGGACCCTCGTAGCTCTGACAAGGAGGGCTCAACGGATGATGAGTCACCCTCCTCGTCCTCGTCAGACATCAGTAGCTACCACCAGAAGGCGGCAGGTGCTGCTGGCTCGTACGGTGAGTTCCAAGCTGAGGTCAAGGCCACTGCTCTGCCTCACAAGCTCCGACTCAAGTACAGAGCTCTGTCCAATGGGGCAACAGGAGTGCCGGTAGAGGGACCAGTTAGCACCTCCATGTCCCCATCTCCCACTTTGCCTCAGCACCCATACTTAGCTCTGCCCGTCAACCCTCATACTGCCCAGGCCAATGGGGAGAGCAGAGAGGGGGAGAATGACACTGAGTATGCAGAAGAGGTCAAACCTCAGGTGAATGAAAGGGCAGAGGCTAAAAAGGAGGGAGGGAAGAGGGGTGGGCGCAATAAGAGGCGAGATTAAGGACAGACGGGAGCAGCTCCAGAGTTTTCTCTTTGTTGTCTACAACAGACAAACAGCTACAACTATGATTCACATCGCCACCTTACAAGACAGAAGAATAAGCCAGTGATCTGTGTGAACTGTTGTTGAGATGTGATTTCACCATAAAGTTTCACTGTGTCACCTGTTCCCCATCCCTTTACTCCTACCTCCCACCTGTCCCTCCATTTGAAATAATAAATCTCTTAATGAGGGAGGGGACTGAATGAAACTCTCCAGAGCTGAAGTCTGGGACATTTCCCTTGTGCAGAATTCAAACATTATTCAATTATTCATTATTGTAAACTGCCTTGGTGGTTGGTCAGCATTTATTGTGGCATTATGGGAACATTGCTTTAACCAAAGAATACACATCCTTCCTTTAGCGTTTCCCTTTTTGGCAAAGAGTTACATTCTTCCTCCCTCTGAACACATCTGTACCATTTTATCCTCTTACCATCTGCACACAAGTCCCCTTCACTTCTGAAGCACTTAGATTGTATATTACTGTGACATATAAATTTGCATATATGGAAAATATATTTTAAGAAGAAAAATTTGGCAAAAACAACAAAAAATAAAAGCAGTGGGATGCGGAAGTCATAGACTTCAAAGTGATAAGTTTGTTCTCGTCGAGACACCTTGTACAGTCTGTTTTTGTCTAGAAAATGCCTCAAAGATTTTCTCTTAACTAAAAGTATGAGCCACAACTCATAAAAAAGGTACATTTTTTTCAGATTTATGGATCAGATCAGGGCCCTCATTCAGGTGATGTGAGCTCTTCAAACATTCAAGGCCAGTTATACGCATATCAGTCAAGGCTATGCAGTCACACTCTGCTGTTGGCAAAACCTGACAAGCACAAAGCAAAGCCTTGTTTGTCAGCCATTCATCAAAAATCAATACAACTTCATTTCCAGACAAAAAAAAGAAATGTGTAACAAACGAAACGGCTCTCCAAACCAGCAAAGCTGCTCTCTCTTTATAAGGTGCCTCTTTACTGTGTTGTCCCTCGTCCCCTGTTCGGCCAATGTCTTAACGATCCCACTCACCTCGGCACTGAGTTGTATTAGCAAGATCATACAGTCTGTACAAGTTTAACTGTTCACTTCCTGGTGCCTGCCTTTGGCCACTATGTATAAATGTAAAGTTGTCTCTCTATCTCTTGTATACTGCTGTCATTATTTTATTATTATTTTAATAATATTGATATTTTCTATTATATTCAGTTATTATTTTGGCTATTATTATGTGTATTTTTCTCTCATCATGTTGTGTCATTTTGCTCTATGCGCTTCCTGTTTGTGCTGTGTATTTACCCACGCTGCCCTCGCCCCATTTACCATTTGTACTCTGTGTGACCGTATAACCTTTGTTGTTCGCCGTAAGGCTTTAAGAAAAATGGGGGAGAAAAGAAAAAAAAAAAGAATAAGGCTTGTCCAGAAGTGATTATGTATTGCTATACTTCATGTGGATATGCAAAATTGTTACAAAAAGACTCATTTTCGATTGTGAAATATTCAAAATTGGGGGAAAAAAAAATAAAAGGTTGTTGAATTTATGTATGTCTCCTTTGAACTTCTTGATTCATTCTGATGAAATGCATGGTGAAACTAACACTCACACTCACACACACACACACACGCATCCAGACTCACCTTTTTTCTAGTGTAAAACAAACAAGCTGATTCACAGTTTCCAGAGAGCAACATCCTAGTCTGCCAACGCAGATCTGTGTGGAACAACACACGGAGAAAAACTTACCAGGACGTCGCCAGACAAGAAGAGAACACAAAGAGTGTGTGCTACACAGGGTTGGGAAGGTTACTTTGAAAATGTAATACATTACAGATTATTAGTTATCCTATTTAAAATGCAATAAGTAATGTAACAAAGTAATGTAACTTATTACATTTCATTACTTTTTGATTATTTTTTTAAAATACTAATCAATATTTTCAACTGTTAACCATTTTCAAATGTTTAAACCAGGCAGTGTTCATGGCAGACATGGGGCGCTGCAAATTTAAACAAGAGAACCAATCAATAGCATCAGAATAGCATCAAACTTCACAAAACTACCCTGACTAAAAATATCAAAGGAAGGCATTGTGCCGATCAAAACATGCAAAGCAACAAAATGAACATTATTGAACATACAGCCGAAGCTTTTTACAGAAAATATTCAGATGTAAACCCCCTTTGTAATCATAAATAATTTTCATAACTGTAATTTACATATTCTTTCTCAGCAGCTGTAACTGAT
>JAPQLA010000019.1:22952673-22964027 GCA_029822935.1 Naso vlamingii
CCATTCATTCCTGTTTATGGACACCTCGGAGGGCATTATCCTGCTTATACCATGGTCGCTTACCAAAGAAAGTAAGAATTAGACCGTTAATTTATTTTTTCATGTGGTTGCGGTCAAAATATAAAGTTTTAAGCAAGCAACAACTCCATTTCCCTGGCAACACCTGAGACCTCGACTTTTAACATAATGGGATTGGAATAATCATTACAATCCCACAAGGGTCTTATGTAATGAAAATGTAGTTCAGTACTCCAGTAAATAGGACGGGCCATAGATACGACGTCGCAAAGGGAGATAAACTAGTCCGCTCAGCTGTTAACCAGAGAGCTAATGTTATGCTAGCTAGATTCAAAGTCAATAACACTGCGCATGGTGGACAAACAGTAAATGTAATTAGCCAGTTTGTTTAACAGCAGGTCTAGCTGGCCAGTCAGCCGTGTCATTTGTCTCCAAATCAATAACAATTTTCACGCAGAATTGGACTGGCAAGTATTTGTATTATCTGCTGCAGCCTGGAGTTTTGTTACAGGGCTGAACAGATACAGTGAAACAAGGCTGTAGGCCAATGGTTAAATGCATATAAATTCAGTTAGTAACCTTTTTCCAATCAAACACAGGCCTTACTCACCTTTTCATGAGCTAACCATTGCATAAAATTGGACAGTTTAGCCAGCAGACACTTAGTTTAACCACTTTAATTTACCACTATCAGAGTGTAGGCCACTTCTTGCAGCTCATGTGTTACAAGCGCCATCCTGTGGTGCTCAGCGGATATTGCACTGCAGGACCTCACTCAGTGTTGGAAGTAAGATATTCAAATTTTTTTCATTAATTGACTTCTAAAGTGGCAGAGTTTGTGGCTGCAGCACATTAACTTGGAACAGTCAGCAGCCTGTTTAACTGGGAATACTTGAGGAGTTTCATAGGTGTCCGTATATCAAAAGTTAATTGACACCCTCCAGCCAATCAGAATTGAGTATTCACCGAGACCATGGTATAATTAAGTTCAGTTGTAATTACAGTATGGCCTCCTGCAGTTTTTAAATGGCAGGGAGACACAATTATGTTGTAGGAGAAACGTGTGTGGGTGTATGTGAGTCAAAAATACCATTTTAGTCCAAATATTGTGCTGCTGCAGAGTTGTCCTAGTCTACACATCATATTCTACAGACTTAAAGGAATAGTTTGTTTTTGTTATTTTTTTTATGTAGGGTTGTATAAGACACTTGTGTCTAAACAGTGTCTTTTCTGCAGTAGATAACTGTCAGCCTGCTCTCAGTGTGGAGATGCAGGGCAATGTGTCGGCAGGACACAGCGCATAATATTGCTGTAAACGGTACCAACAGCAACACATCTCTTCGCCACCAACAGGACCACCCACTTAACATGCAGCGCACACGTAAAGAGAAATATATACGTAAGTGGGTGGTCCTGTTGGTGGCTAAATGACATGTTGCTGTTGGTTCCTTTTACAGCAATATTATGCTCTGTGTCCTGCCGACATTGTGCTACTTCTCCATACAGAGAGCAGGCTGACAGTTATCTACTGCAGAAAAGACACTGTTTAGGTATAAGTGTCTCATACAACCCCACATTAAAAAAATATACACATATATCACTGTAAAGTGAAACTAGACAACTTTCCTGGCTCAACTTTGTCATTATGATGTATAACCTGATAAAACAGTGTAATGGAGGTTGAAAAATGACACCGTTCGCTGCTAAATTGGTCTCCAATAAGTTCTGTTTTTATCATGATATATTTTTTGTCACAAGGACGAGTGTTTCGTGGAAAAATGAAAAATCAGTGACTCTGTCTGTATCTCTGTCCTGATTCGCTGGTCTACGCTGCACTTCTTAGCGACAGGTGACGTTGGTACGAGCTGATTAGCTCACCATGCTCTGACTCGCCTCTGCCAACAACAGAGTGTCTGCAAGCCACACCGTCAGTCGGCTCGAGCTGAGACAGACCAGTTTACTCTGCTGCAACTTTCCCTGCAACAGTTTCATCTTAGTTCAAACTGGACTTACAAGAGAGAGCAACAACAAATGAAATAGAGTGCGAGCCGGCACAAACGGCTGCAGTGTATTTGCTTCCCAACCAGTCTCATGCTACAGCTAATGTTAGCTTGCTAGCTCATTTGCAGAAGTTATCTACTGCAACTTTAAGAAAACATCTTTGTTTGGTAAAGATCCATGCAAAAATCACACTATAAACATTTTAATGTTTTTTTTAATTAAAATAAGAATAATATAAAAATGATCATTCTCTTTAGTTTTACAAATCACATCCCGATTGCAATGCCAGTTCAAATAAACACAATTAGATCAAAGCTTACAAACTGTATGTGGTGCATGGGGTTGTATGAATGTATGAATTACTTAAGTTAATAATTTTTCCAGGTTTAGACATTTTGTTGTAAATAGTTATGATGTAGAATATGAAATATGGAGTACTGTTCTTTCCTTTTGAGGTGTGATTGACAGCCTGTGAATCAGCCTGTTAGAGCTGAATGTCTGCATTATAATTTGTTCAGCTGTTTAAAAGGTAATCTACCTCTAATGTTTCAATGATAGCTTTTTGATTTATATATTGATTTATATTTATATTTGATTTATATGAATTATAGCTCCTCTGTCTTCGTCACTGCTGTTTGAACATGGAGTCATTGCTGTTGGCTTTATTTTTTTGTTTCTCTTTTTTTTTTCCCTTTCACTTCTCTTGGTTTTATGCAAACCTAAAAGAAACACTCCAACTTCCCCTACTCCTGCGTGACTTTTTAAGCATATCATTTTAGATGCTTTGCCCTGTACATTTCACACACAGTATGAAAACATTTGAAAAATAGAAAATGTTCACAAGGAAATGATTGTACCGGTAGCTGTAAACTAAATTGGCAGGTCAGGTTAGCTTGTGGACATAACCTCGCATTGTTAGTTTACCCTCCTGGATATTTACATATGTTCCTTTACCTCACTTTGTGCTGAGTTCAGTGTCTCTTACTTAAGCCTCATAACCTTGTTCCCTTTTCCCCCTCCAGTGTGCCCTGCTGGCTGGAAACCCGGGAGCGACACCATCATCCCCGATGTAGAGAAGAGCAAAGCGTTTTTCTCTAAGCAGTAAATGTGATGGTCTTCTTGCTGACGTCCCATAGCACTTGCCTTCAGATGAGAGGTGTCCCTGTGAAGCAGTATCTCATGGCGTCCAACCTTATGTGTTACAACCTAACCAAACTTCAAAGTAGTTAGAAAAATCCTTTGTTGCTGATCGTATCCCTGTACATCCAGTGTACAATTGGTGGTGCAACATCATAGTCTCAAGCACTGAAAGTGAAGTTTTTTTTTTCTTTTTTCAGAAAAAGTATCAATATTTTTCCTTGCTGTCTTGAATGATTTGCTACCATCTTTATTAAAACAGTGAGAAAAATGCGATGTGTGTTTTGTTTAACATACGTGTTCTGAAAGTCATTCTCTTTTTGACCTCTAGATGGTGCCATAAACCTTTGAATCTGTTAGTGACTCCAAGGTCAGTGACTGTACACCTGACAGTGTTATGCCAAAAGATAATTTTCGAGTTTACTTGTTGTGTTGGTGCTGGGTTTTGTACCTGGCAGAGGATCTAAGTGTTTCACAAGGCTTTGAAGTATTTGTTAATGTTTGAGTTTTTGTGGTTTGACTCAGCACAACCAGGAAGCCTTGCCAAATGGCACTGCAGCTTATTGGGAAAGACTGGAGTGTTGGGTATGATTTATCCCGGACCCGAATGACTTATTGCTGTTTGAAATTAGTTTTTCAAATCCATCCTATTTAAGTCCTTTTCCAGAATAATGTCAAATGATTTTTCCCTTGATTTTCCGAGGAAAAAAAAACATCACTTGACCTAATTAATAAGTTTGTGTCTTATCAATTGTAATAAACAGTGGGACATCACTCTTCACATAAAACAATCCAGATTTTCTTGTCCATGTCTATCCATTTTATTACATAACCTTAAATGTGGATCATATATGTCTATATTGCCACTTCATAATCATCATCATTTGTTTCTAACTGCTCAAACTGGTTCTCGCCCATCAAGCAGAAAGTCTGTTCTGCTTGTTTGTGTGGAACTTTTTTCAACCATTTTTCCTGAACAAGTGCTCTTGACACTTGTTTTGGGAAACTGAAAGCAGAATTGGGAAAGTCCCTTAGCTCGAATAAACCACTCATTGACAAAGTACTCTCTCACACACACACACACACACACATATATATATTGTGGTGCGATGGGCAGAGCGCAGCATTTCTGACGAACAGTGTAGGAGGGAGTTCCCGGAAACCTTTTCGTGATGTGACGTTTGCCAGCAAATTTGACCAAATATGGACTGAAGTATGTACGTCAGTACGGAAACAATCCTACGCTCAGACGTCTCCAACGTCAAGCAACTGCTGCTGTAAACTTTTAAACTGCTGACCAGCGAGATCGTTGACAACAGAAGACTACCAAGAGGGGACATTTTTAAATACACAAAACCTGAGTAAGAAACAACACCACTCACGTCTCAGTTCCATTATTTCATTTACTTAAATATATACTGTACAGGTAAAAAAGAAAACAGGCTCATCAGGCTCAACCTGACCAACAAAAAATAACTTACATAAGAATGAATCACAAATTAAAGTAAAATGTAAACAGGCAAAGCCAAGACGACACCTTTAAAAACTTGTTCAAAAATGCCCGAAGTGTTTCTGTCTTTGTGAGATTTTGTTTCAGCTACTCGTCCTTCAGCCACAAACCAAAATAATGATCCAGTCCTCTGAACATGTAAAGACATAGTTCATCGTGTTGTCAGTGCAGTTCTTGTCCAGTGTTTTCAAAGTGCATTGTTTCTTCAGTAGGACTTGACTTTGGGCGCTAACATGAGCTGACAGCCGCTGCTCACATGTGTCATGACTTTCTGTTTGAGTTGGGCCACCTGCTCTCGCAGGAGAGAAGCCGTGTTTGAGAGTCCGGCGTTGTCTGTTTTCAACACTTTGACCTTATCCTCCAGACGAGAGATGCGCTCCAGCTTGCGCCTCCGACACTTGGAAGCTGCGAGCCGGTTCCTCAGCCGCTTGCGCTCTGCTTTGATCCGCTCCTGGTCCTCCATATCGAGAGGGGACATCGGCGGGGATCCGCTTTCGCTGCTCTGCATGTCGGGGACCGTCTGCGGCTCCTCTTTCAACCCGACAAACCGCTGCGAGTGGATGCCCACGCCGGCCAGGGAGTGCTGGAAATGATGAGATCCGTGCGCAATGGCCTGCGGATGCTGATGGTACTGGTGGTGCGGCAGGTAGCTGATGGTGGTGGAGGGATAGCTGGCTGAGGACGACTGGCTGGGGTTATTGGAACAGCTGCCCAGGGTGGTGTACTCGAGGGGTTCTGGCTGCATGGATGAGCCGAACACGGTGGGAGCCGAGCAGGCGACGCCACCGCCGCCGATGGACACGTTTGGAGGAGCCATCTGGTTCATCTTGTGTAGGTCGTCCAACGCTTTCACAAAGCCGTCAGCAAAGCCCTCCTGCTCCTCTGTGATCCCGCGGTTGTACAGGTAATGGGCAGGCGTCGGCGTTGTAGTGATGACCCCGTTGCTGTTCTGGATGATCAGTCGCTCCAGTTCAGGAGAGGCGAGCTTCAGGGAGCCCACGTCCGCCGTCCCGGCTGAATAGAAATCACTGTCGCCGCGCAGGTGCTGAGTCTTGAAGTTTGAGTTCCGATATGAATCGGAGAAGTTCAAGTTCATATTCTGCTTTAGCAGCTTGTAGTCTGGCAGGGCTGCGCCTGGATGGCCATAAGCAGAAAGAAACGAGTCGTCATAAAAAGGCTGTTCCATAATTGTGGACATATTTCAAATCAGACAGTCAAATACAAGAGTGCGCTGCAAAGATGCTGCTCGGACACCGAGGCGTCAGTGTCCCAATTGATTCAATCTCCAGCACAAAGTCCCGCTGTATTATTATACTGAAGAAGATCAAATCTACCAAAAAAAAAACAGAGCAAAACTTCCAAAATAGTGGAACTGTACTGTACCAAGTCGTCGAATTGTACCTTAGTCGGATTCAAAGCGGAGTCCAGTGACTAATTCAGATGTTTTCAATCACTCGTGAGTGGGGAGTCCTTTTTGCTCTGAGTGTGAGCGCCACTTCTGTTTCCTGTTAAATGACAGGAACCGCCGCGCTCTGCTGTGTTTTATGATATGCACTGTGCGTTCCGTCCGGCCTGCTGATTGGTTGTGTCGCTGTGGTTCCCGCCTCCGGGATGTCAGCTAGACCTGATGACGTTGTTGCCAGGAATACAGGGACTGTAAACAAGACGCGGCCTATTCTGCGTATGGAAAACTCAACTCAGGTAAACGCTTCAAAAACACATCAAACGCTCATCAGCGCTCCGCGTCGTTTATCAACCAGTCAGTGGAAGCGCGTCTCTCTCAGCTGCAAGCCAGCGAAATAAAATGAGCCTTTTCCAGCCTCTTAGGGACACTCAAACCACTCCAACAAGCTCTTTGCCTTTAATCAACAAACAACAGTCCGATAAGATTATATAGTGTGTTGCTGAGTCATGCGATCCAAGCTAATATGCGCTCCATATTTGGATATCCTGGCGCACCAGTTCCTCCCTGACAGGAGCGGGAAGCCGATCCCATCCTGGCGCGCATCCAGCGCTCCGGGATGTGGGAGGCGGAGGAGGCGCACCGCTGCTGCCCTCCTTCAGCCCGCAGGCGGGGAGAGGATGGGCAGTGAACTGGGCGTGATGTCTTCAAAAGTACGTGAAGCACAATGGGTGTCTGGCAAAAGTAGACATATGCTACCAGACTGAACTATGTCTTTATGGGCTTTAACAGAAAACAACAACATAATCGTCTGTTTTAAGATCAGCAGACCAAGTAGAAGAGGTCATCCTCAGCAAACGAACTCAGCGATGCACACAAAAAAACTGCTGTAACCTAATTAATCATGTAGGACTGAAGTAATCGTGTGATCAAAATTAAATATTAATTCTAATCGGAGCAGACTGTGGTCGTATTTTCACTTCTTCTCTACTTCACTTTTTGCGTTCCTATAGAAATTACCGGAGCGTAAACAAATGACGGAGCCTTGAAGGTATGTGAGCGGAGGGACATCATGTCCCCCTGAACTGAACACCTGTTTGATAGAAAGAAAGCTTTGTTTTCTCTGTATGGTAATAACCTCTGATTCACTTCCCAGAGGGCCATGCGCCCACACATGTTCATATCGTCTAGTTCGACTTTCCAACCTTCTGCTTATGCTTATCCTCAGGTCACATGAGCGCGTGTGTGTTTGTTTTTCTATGTTTGTGGGGTCCGAAACCTGATTTTTTTTTTTTTTAACTCACTAATAATCTTTGAGGGGACAAAATCTTGGACTCCACAACTTTAACATAAAGCCTAAGGGTGAAGACTGAAGTTAAAGGGCTGCGGTGTGAACTGAGGTTAGGTTAGGTTAGGGTTGGGCTGTACAAATGGATGGAAGTCAATATAAAGCCCCCACATAGATAGCTGTACAAACGTGTGTGTTGATTTCTCATTATAGCAGCACCTTATCATCAGTGTGTTTTCTTTAACCAATGCCCTTTCCAGTCAAGGGCAGGCTATTCTTAACTGCTCTGAAAATCGCTGTATCAACAGAATGTCTCACCCAAAAATAATGTTATTGATTGGTGTAACAAACTATGCAGACCCAGACTGTTGACTCTAATGTATCACCAGGGTTGGAACGGTTACTTTGGGAGTGTAATAGGTTACGCAATACTAGTTACCCTATTTAAAAATGTAATAACTAATGTAACTGTTTCAATTACTTCGTCAAAGTAATGGAACCTATTACATTGGATTACTTTTTGAATACTTTGTCTAAAGTTAATGGCAGACGTTGGGCGCTGCAAATTCAAACAAGAGAGCCAATCAAAAGCATCAGAACAGCGTCAAACTTTGCTAAACGGTCTTGACTGGAAATGGCAAAAGCAGGCGTGGTGCACATCGAAACATGAAAAGCAACAAAATGAATATTATTCAACATAGAGCCTTAGCTTTTTACGGAACAAAATCAGCTGCAACCTGTTTATAATCATTACCATTTTCAAAAGTAACTAATTTAATTATACGTTACGTAACTGTAACGTATTACCATTGCATTTGTTTTGTAATTACATCACGTAATTTCATTACATACACACAGTCTTAATTATATTATCTCCTATTTTATGCTTTTAACTCAGAAATAGGGTTAGCAAAAGCAGAGACATCATTTATTTCCCCTATGAGTCAAGCAACAGAACTGCTGAATTCCTTTAGATACCACCTGCCTCCAAAATACCCACGTTTATCAAACTCCGCACTAATATCACACACAACATTATCAAAAATCGCAATATGGTCAAGTGCAACATTCAATCGCTGGAGCTACACAGCTGGGCGTGTAGGTTAGAAATCAACTCGCCCAAACCCAAATTTCACTTGCCTTTATACGAGTTATTTTGTCAATTAATAGTTTTCATCGTTTTCACATTTCTTTCAATGAAAATGAAATGCAAAAACTGCGAATCACTCCAAATCGTGTCTCATATTGAAATTGCAATTTCTGTCAAAATAATCACATTATGATATGTTTGCTTATCATTCTGCCACCTCCACAACCTGAGTTTGTACACAGGCCTCCTGGTGACTTCACTATGAGATCATGTGGGTTTTTTTCCCAGACTTGATGAAGACTCATGCAGAGTCACAAAAGAGATCATACAACTGTTTTCAGAGGCTGAGCCTAACAAGTAAACTGAAAATCATTTGCACAAGTGGTGAGCTGACCCTTTCACGTGCATGTGAGAGGTATGTGTTGGTGTTTAGTGGTCATACAAATTTCAACAGTTTCATTTGAAACTATATTTGAATTGCAGGTTAAAGTCCTCGTTGTAAAGTGTTGTTGGGGATTTCCCTCAACCCAACCCACTGATTTTTTTTTTTTGTGAACTCACTGGTGCTAGGCAAGACTTTGTGAATATGTGAAGCGACATTAGCTGCATCCTGTGCACTTCCTCAACTCGTTCGAGTGGTTTTCAGTTTGCCCAGCCGCTGTCCTGTCAGTTTTTGGTCAGTCTGGTTGCCGCTCCTCCCACTGAAACAGTGCTATGATCTGCCAGTCAGGTGTTCTGTCAGCGAGAAGAAACTTCTGGGGAAACAGAGAAACAGAAGTCGCTTCAGGGAAACAGAGTGAAGTGCTCAGTGGTCAGTTCCAGTTTCAGAGTGACCTCATCTATGTACTAAAGGTCACTATAGTCACTGCTTTGAAAAATACAACAAAACCGTGACCTCTTATCCCATGTAGTTTGATACTGACAAACGTTTGCTTCAGATTAGATGAAATGGCTCACAGGATGCTGATTTTGGGGAACATTTCACTTAATTTTTTTCATTGTTTGTTGTTTTTCCCTTTTTTGTCTGATTATGTAACTGAGAACCTCTTGCCTGATTGAGTGAGGACGATACAAAAGTCTAAATTTGCACATGCCAGAAACTATGGAATCTTTACATGTGACTTTCCTATTTGAGACCCTTAATTGGCTCTGAGGCTTTGAACAATTTCTTGCTCACATGCACATGATTACATGGGGCTATGCACCGAAAATTCAGAGACGCACAGTTCAAACACCTCATACATGCAATTCTGTCACTTTCTTTGAGTGCTGGTGTGATTCAGGTTGACAGATAGGTTGAAGAAGAACAAAAGCAGAAGCAGAAATATAAAAAAAATAAACATGAACATACAGGGGAGTGTATAGGGAAACGTGGCTGAGACATATGAAGTGACTTTTTCTGTTTTTCCTTTATTTTTTCATCGATAAGATGGTCTTAAATGTCAACCAAACATTTATACTTGTTCAGTATGAATCATGCATCCATAATATTTATTTCTTATTTAGAATTCAGTGAGCCAGCACAGGCAACAGGGCAGATTTAACCTTAATGTGACGTGTTTAGCAACATCATTGTATAATTATCCAAGTCAGGATGAGTTTGCAGGAAATTTGAGATTGCTTAATCAAAATAGTACTATGTGGTTATAAAGTGAAGGTTGTCTGTATTTGTCAAAAGAATTGTGATGCTTTCAAACCTGTTTGGCGTCACTCTTGCTACTGTCCTGTGTAATTACTTCACCCACTTCAGTAAAACTTTTGTGAGAAAAGGACAAATCTGAAGAACGCCTCAAAGCTACTGATGTTCATTTGGCCGTTATCATAACTTTAACTCCCTCCTCTCTTTCTTGCCTCTCAACTACGCGACCTCCGCAGCTTGTTCAGGCACTAAAACGCTAGCCAGCCTTATTAAATGAACCGGAAGTAACGCCTCTCCTGCGTCTTTGGCAAGGTCTTCGTCGCTAGAAGCTCGATGACCTGGAAGCGGCCTGTAGGTGTGGTGAGTAAGGTAGGAGTGTTTGCCAAGGCAAAAGCTGGCTGTCCCCGCGAGGAGAGGACAACGTGCTCCCTCACACGGCATATTAGGTCAGGAGGCTGTTAGTCAGTCCGTAAAGAGTGTGTGGGTCACTTTAATTAATGCTAACAAGCAAGTCCTCTTTCAACCCCCCTCTGCTTCATGAACTGAGCCCCATCCCTGGACTGGAGCCTTCTTCTTCTTCTTTCCTCTCTTCGTTATTTGGCTGCCCATGGGAAATTGAACCGTCTTGTGCATGTAATCGCTTTAATGAAGGCATGTTTAATCAGCATATTCTTCGTCTGTAGCTCCCAGATAGTGCCAAGGAGCCTTGTAGCGACGAGAGACCTTTAGCACAAGACAGGATGATTGCTGGGGCCAAATGAGTGTGGCAGGAAAAGACAGTCGGACCCGGCTGTCCCCCTGGGCTGACGTAACGCATATGGAGCTGTCCTTCCCACTTCCCCTCCATCTACCCAGATGCTTAAACTCTCTGTCACTCTGCCAGTCTGTAAAAAAAAAGGCAAACGGCAGGAAGTGGGAGTTTAATTAGGGCTAATCTGATTTTACATGCCCATTTGGTTTATTAATTGAGCTTGCGCATTGTTGCCTTTTTTACCTCGATAAGAAAAAAATGTGAACTTAATTATAAGTGGGGGATGTAACTGTGAGCATAATGGTGCTTACTATGAGGTTAGCTGTTCAACTGATGTATTTCAGTCAAAGCTATTAGAGATTGTGGCCTCCTTTGCCACATTCTGTTTAATTACATAGCATCAAGACTTAGCAGGCTAGTTCTTTGAGCTAAATGAAATGCTAGCATAGCAACATGCTCATGCTCACAACGACAAAGCTAACATGCTGATGTTTATCAGGAATTTAGCATTTTAGCAT
>JAPQLA010000019.1:23112769-23128945 GCA_029822935.1 Naso vlamingii
TCACCATATGAAAGCATATGTTGCTCTTGTTTTACAGCCACCCATTAAGATGGGTGGTTCATGATTAAAAGGTATTAACAAGATTAGCAGACAGCAGCCATATGGTTCATAGAGCACTGAGCTGAAATCATGATGGCTCAGGTATTAAGCAACTGTACACGGCAAACACTTCAAATGGTTCAACGTAACAGATTAATCATGTCTGATTACATAACGTATGTTTTTACCTTTCCATGACACTTTACATAACATTTACAAAAGTAACAACCAGTGTAGAGCAATCCCGGCAATGTTTTAAATCTTTTAGTGCTTCATGCAATTTAATAATGCAAAATCTTTTGAAATTTAAAAAAAAAAAAAAAAGCTGGGGAATCAAACAAACGTGACCAAATTCTTTGATATTGGGACAATGTTTTAGGGAGAACTAATAGTTTTCTTTAAAAATTAACAAAATGTAATTTGGGATTTTAGAAATGCATTTAAATTGACTAAGTGGGTAAGGACAAATATTGGAACAGCTAGAAAAGCCTTGTTTAGAAGACGGAAAAGACTACATATCAACAATTCCAAAGTTTAAGATAATATTCAGTTTTAGTTCATGAAAGTAACTAGTTACATGTACTGAAATTACACAATTACAAAATAAATGTAATCGTAATCAGTTACTTAGAAAAATGTGTAATTAAATTACAATTACTTATGAAAAACATTAAAGATTACAAAGGGGGTTATATCTGAACGTTTTCTGTGAAAAGCTAAGGCAATATGTTTTATAATTTTTTTGTTTTGCATATTTTTGATGTGCACAGTGTCTTCTTTTGTCATTTCCAGTCAAGGCCATTTAATAAAGTTTGATGCTGTTCTGATACTTCTGATTGGTTCTCGTTGAATTCGCAGCGCCCCATGTCTGCCACTAACACTGCCTGGTTTACATATTTGAAGATGGTTGAAAACATTCATTAGAAATTCAGAAAAGTAATCAAATGTGAGAAGTTACATTACTTTGATGAAGTAATTGAAATAGTTACATTCCTTATTACATTTTAAATAGGGTAACTAGTAATCTGTAACCAATTACATTTCCAAAGTGACCTTCCCAACCCTGTACATTGCCCAGTCCAACCAAAGATGGCTGTATTTCCCGTGCTCTGCTGTAATTGGTCTTCTTTCTGGTTTTAAGTTTGAAGTGTAGCTGCTCCAGCAGCACTTTGCCCGCTGCATTGCCTCCACAAAGACACATTTTGACACCCAGACGTGCAGACTTCTTGCTAAGTTTATTATTTATTGTTTATTTGAATCCCCATTAGCTGCTACACATGGCAGTGGCTACTCTTCCCGAGGTCCATGACACTAAAAAAGGACATACAACATACAGCATCAAGTTTACAATGATACATTCATGCAGAAATAAAATGAACTTTCTTATAATATTGCCAGCAGTGGGCTTGTCTCCAGTTCTCAAGGTACAAGTTACTTTATTAGTACGAGAAAAGGTAAATTTGTTTTGCAGACAGGAGCTTGGCATCCAGAGAGACAAAGAGCAACACAAGTCAATATTAAAACAAAAACAAGTCAAAGAAATATGTTGAAACAGACAAACAACCCATTTAACTCAATTTATGATAAAGTGCTTCCAGAGTCTCCTTTAAAGTTTAAGATACCTTCCCTAGATAAAGTGCATTAAGGTTGAAAATTATTATAATAATAAAAAATAAAATTAAATTCTGAAGTTAAAGTGTTGTTTATTGCCTCGTGCTAATTTTATTTAGTAGTGTTACAGCAGCAGGCACAAAAGTGTTGTTTGCTTTGTTTCACTGGCATGAAGAAGTGACTGTTTTACTTTGAAGGACTGCTCCTTGTTGCTTTTTAACATGACACTTAACAAAGTGTACATAAGTGTTCACTGCAGTTCATTTCAAAGAGCTTGACCCCAAAAACCGGAACTCACAGCCTCGTTCTGCAGCCTGGTGACTCTTCTCTCTCCCAGATAGACTATTCTAAGAGATAATGTGGCTTATGTCAAGTTAATGAACTTAAAGAACTCCTGAAATGTTTTTTTTCTTCCATTATTTAAGCTGTTGGGACCCCCTCCTCTGTGCGCACCCCCTCCGCTGCCCTCTCTGAGCACACCTCCCTCTCCTCCAGTCCGCCTCCTCTTAAGGCTACTCCGCCAGATGGTGCAGCCTTTTCTTTTGTTTACTCATCGTCCCTGAGTTTACCTACCCAACCTTGGCTACTAAACTATGGACACTGCCCGAGCAGCATCACCGGCAGACGCGGACAAGTAAGTCATTTATTTAATCTCACGCTAAGTGAACCTGAGAGACCAAACATCTCTGTCGGAGCAGTTAAAAAAAGACCTGCATCCACCTTTTATTGAGCTATCCCTGCCTTACAAGTCAGACGTATTGTGGCCAGCTGCTGTTGTCGTTTGCTGTCTCGCTGCATGATGGCAAAACACAGATCGATACATGCATTACTCTCCACATAACACTTCCAATAATTATAGTAATACACTTGGACGGCCATTTTTGTGACACACAGTTTTGACACCTGTGGAATAAGTTACTGGTCTAACTTTTATCTGCGATATCTCAAACTAACTTTTGCCAATTTGTCCGCATAACTGTTCGCTGCCTGACTGACAAGTCGGAAAACCAATGACAGGATATAAAAGTCTGTATACACCGCCGTTGTCATGGATACAGACCGACATTCCAAAAAAGTGGAAATCAGGGGGCGGGACTAAGGTTGAAGCACGGGTGGATTCACTTTTAAACAGCAAGTAACGGCAAGAAACTTTTATGTAACGTTAACTCCAGTGATAAGAAAGGAAAAAAAGCATGCAGTTTTGAGTGTAGAGTTCAAACACATAGATGTTAAATTCTTTTAACAGTGAAAACAGTAAGAAGCGCTTACGTTTAGTCTTACTAGCATGCACTACTGTACAGCTAGCTAAGCTAACGGTAACGCGTCAGCTAACTAACGTAAACGTTAGATCTCAGCTAGCGTTAACATTATCTAAAGAGCAC
Organism: Naso vlamingii; assembly: GCA_029822935.1. NCBI lineage: Eukaryota > Metazoa > Chordata > Actinopteri > Acanthuriformes > Acanthuridae > Naso > Naso vlamingii. The sequence continues at coordinate 23,115,802 of JAPQLA010000019.1, forward strand.
CTTAGTTAACATTTATTAACTATTTATCAGCGAATAATTGTTTAACTTAAGCAAAAGTCACCTTTTGAGTTGATGAGAAACTATAAGCGAAGTTAAAAGTCAAAAGCTGAGGTTACCCTTGTGTCTTCGAGGGCTGGGTCAGTCTGATCTCACCTGCGTGCCTGCCAGGTGTGGAACACAGGTGGTTTGAAAACTTGTCTCCCATTGGACAGAGCTGCATAGACTCCACCCTGCTCAGGTGTAGCTGTGTGTGAAGTTCCTTCCCCTTATCAAGCATTATTACCTGCCAATGCCATGATGATATAATAAAATATCACCGTTTCGACTAGGCAGGCAGTATGTTTTATGTGTGCATAGAATAAGACTTTAATAGAAATGTGGAGGTGAAGGTTTTCTCTCATTCTTGGGCGGCTGTGGCTCAATAAAAGGCTTTGAGTAGTTGAAAAGACTGGAAAAGTGGTTTATAAATACAGTCAATTTGCTATTTGACTTGGTTGTGTTCATTTGTGCTGCAGGTAACTGAGCCTGTGAATTGGGAGCGAGAGTGACACCAGGATGGGAATGCTACAGTAGCGAGACTGTGCCAGAACTTCGGCCAAACTTTTCACCCCTCTGCTGCATTTAGAACTGCTGCTCACTTTTTCGTAGCAGCTTGACAGCGGAGCAGTTGACGAGACGGCACACAGTGGATGTGTCCCGTGTTCCTGCTTGAGCAGAGCCTGAGGATGTATAATGACTGATTGAAACTTGCCGAATCAATGGACAAGAGGAACTTCCCTGGCACAATGTTCAGGCAAGTGGATGCATCATCCAAAAGACGCCCTTGCGGTGGGAGTGGGCTCAACCTGCCCCCGCCTCCACCGCACTCCTCCTCTAACCAGCAGGGCCGTATCAGGGCTGTGGAGGTGGCGAGAGGAAGAACAGGGTATGGCTTTACTCTATCCGGTCAAAGTCCATGCGTCCTCAGCTGCATCCTGAAAGGGAGCCCCGCAGACTATGTGGGTTTACGTTCAGGGGACTACATTCTGTCCGTCAATGACATCAATGTCTCCAAGGCGTCCCATGAGGATGTGGTCAAACTGATTGGACGCTGCTCTGGTGTCTTAAAACTGGTCATTGCTGAGGGAGAGCGTCACAGGCGGCATCATCACCACCAACGCACCGCTGGAGGTCGTCACAATAGCAGCAACACAATGGCAGCATCTTACCTGGACTCGTGCTCTAGTGATGATGAGTTGGATGGTTTTTACAACAACAGTGTCAACAACAATAATAACAGCAGGTCAGGCGGTGGAGCCCGCGGAAACTGGTACAAACCGAAACTGGATTCTAAGCAACTGGGCATCAACAGAGCAGAGAAAGTTGTGGCGGAGCTGCAGTCTGGAGGGATTTTTAACATGATCTTTGAGAACTCGAGCCACTCCTCCAGCAGCTCAGACAAGGAGCGGCCTGGGGTTAGCTCATCATCAAAGCCACGCCCACTGTCTGATCCAGAGTTCCCTCCATATCGAAACTCCTCGGGATCACAGAGCAACCCCAACCTGCTGTCTGAGGAGGAGATGGCTCAAGTTCTCAATGACGACTCAGTCTTCCTGGACTCCGACTTCCGTCATCTCCACCTTCACCACCAGGAAGAGCAAGATTTGGATGTGGAAGATCGGGGTGATTTGGTCCTAGAGCCCAGCGAGGGCATCCTCAACGTGGGCATGATTGTTGGCTACCTGGGCTCCATCGAGCTGGCCTCCAATGGGACGAGCTTAGAAAATGACAGTCTGCAAGCCATCAGATGCAGCATGAGGCGCCTCCGAGCCGAGCAAAAGATTCATTCACTGGTCCTTATGAAGGTGTGATTAAATGGTTTTGCTTTTTTAAAAATTATTTTTATTGCGTCTTAGTTTTTATTTTGTCAGACCGTCACTTGAGATTTAGATCTGTTTTACAAGAAAGACTTGACACACCTACACAATGAAGGGATTAATATAAACAATTACAATAATAAAAAAAACCCCAAAACATTAAATTATGAGGTTTAAAATCTCTAAGGCTAGTTTTTAGGTTTCTGCCGTGTGTTGTCCATATCATCGAAATGGTGCATTGTGCCTGAACCCACTTCTGCAGACATAAGTGGATACATGGGAGATATTTGAGGTTAAGGAGTTATTGGACGGTGCACTGTAGTTAACTAGATTAAAGGGTGAGGGGGAGAGCCAGACTGCTGCAGCTGTACTGCTGTATAAATTAAATATTAATTTAATATTAGACAGTAGTTTTGTTAATCATCTGATAGTAATAACAAAACCATAATTTTATTTTAGTAAAAAAAAAAAAAAAAAAAAATTATTCCAAACTGCAACGACCTTGGCAGCCTGTAATATTTACTCCTCGTATAAGAAAAATACTTGAACTTACATCATGTAAAACATGTCATATTTATTTATGACAATTCCTTTTCAAAAAAACAAGTGAGATAAATCCTCCTTAAAACTGGATGATGCGCTCCCTGAGACAATCACAACAATGCCCACAACCAGGACGAATTTAGCCTGTTTCACAAGAGACAAAGTAAGTAAAGTAAGTAAAAAATAGTAAGGAAGTAACATCGTATTGGCTGATACTGATAACGTGCAGATAATATCGTGCATCCTTGTTTTAGCAGTATAAACACAGTGTATCTGCATGTAGAGTGTGTAATGTCATTGTTACTAATATCTAGCGTGTGCTTGTCCTACCAGGTCATGCATGACAGTGTGCGTCTGTGCAGTGACAGAGGTCAGGTTCTGGCCACCTATCCTGCAGAAAAACTGGCCTTCAGTGCCTGTTGTCCCGACGACCGTCGATTTTTCGGTCTGGTCACGATGCAGGCGACAGACGATCACCAGGATTATCACTTCAGCAACGGACGAGATGAAGAAGGTGGATTAAGGACTTCCTGTCATGTGTTCATCGTGGACCCGGAACTTTGCCACCACCAGGTATTAACAGAGAGACACTGATGAGGCACATGAAGGGTTTACAAATCACACCTGAAATAAGATATAATATTTCTGTTTAATTGTAACATCATGAAGTATTGAGTACTGTAATGCATAGTGTCAGTGACTCTATTCAGCCATAAATTTACAAACAGATACAAAATTTATGTTCTAAAAGAAAATTTCAACAATTCAAACATTTTCATTTGCAGTTTTGCCATTGAGTGTGACATTTTTTGTTGAAAAGAACTGACACAACAGTGATTGTTCCTTCAAAGGTGCATTTAGGTGTGGCTCGGAGGTTTGGATTCGAGTGCACACCGGATCCGGACACAGGAGGCTGCCTGGAATTCCCACCCAGTTCTCAGCCTGTCCTCCAGTTTGTCTCCGTCCTCTACCGGGACATGGGGGACAACATTGAGGGGGTCCGGGCCCGGGCCTTTAACGATCCAGACAATGATGCCCAGCAGAACCACAGCACCAGCAGCAACAGCGACAGTGGGATAGGCAACTTTTTACCAGAGGAGAAGAGCAACAGGGTGCTCTTAGTAGACCTCGGAGGTCCTCCTAACCACAACCACACCTCTGGGCCACGCCACTGGGACAGCCCGCCTTCGTCCCAGCAGGCCTGGAGCCCCACCTTCGGAGCGGCGGCCTCTCACCCTCCTCCACCTCCTCCACCAGCTCTGAGAAATGGCCACTACCGTCACGAACCACACCTGGCTGACCTCCCTCACCCCCTCCCTTTGGCTCACCCTGATGTCCATGGCCGGCACTCTCGAGGGATCCACCCACACCACTACTCACCAGGGAAGAGGGGAGGAGCTGTGGGGGGAGGAGAAAAGAGAGGGGCCGGAGGTGTAGGAGTAGGAGTGGAGCAGCAGCGGTGGCTGCCAGTTCACGTGCTGAGGGACTGGCGTCAGCAGCACCACCACAGCCACCTGAGCAGCGATCAGGAGTCCTACGCCGAATCCACCGACGGATGGTCATCAGCTAACTGCAGCACCCTGCCCCCACCCATGAACAAGATCCCGGCCGACCGCTACCGGGCCCCACTGGCCCCCGGAGACCACCTGCCACCACCTGGAGGGAGCCAGCCTCCTCCTCCATCACATCCCCACTCCCACACCCACCGGCTGGCTGTTCAGAAAGATGAGTGGGCTAAGAAGCTGTTTGGTGCTGGGGACAGAGAGAGAGCTGCAGCGGAGAGAAGTGAGAGAGAGAAGAAACGAGGGAATGCAAAGGAGGGAGAGAAAAAGGTATGTTTTTGATAAAGTTGTGTAAATATTTTAATTAGAAATACCCTTTTTTTTTAAATCATTTTTGCAAAGATCAGTTTTTTTTACCTAAGTTTAAAAAAAAATAAAACTCAGCAGATTCTCAGTCTTGCTACAATACTGCATTGAGCCCGTTTGTGGGCTTTTGGTAGAGTTGTGCTAAAATTGACCATGAGATGAGAAGCACGGGCTGCAGGTAGCATCCCCCATCACACACCCCTGCTGTGGAAATTTACTCTGACTAGAGTGTGTCCAAGTCGACAGTTTATTGAGGCTATAAATCCATGTGTGCTCATCCCATCGCTCGCCATCACATTTCCACTCTCTCCTTTACGAGTCCCAGCATTTAACCCATTCCATGAAGTTTCTGTCTCTCTCAGATGTAGACTTGTCAGTGGTTTTGAAAGTCGCGCTGAACCTTGTTCACCCCACCGAACATCCCTGTACTATACTAAAAAACGATAACAGCACCCCAGTTGGCTTTCTAGCCAGACTTAGTAGGAGGAGATTGATAAGTTATTTATCCTCACTGCTCCAGTATCAGATCATGCATTATGCACCAGCCAGGCATCTGCCTTCACCTGAAAACCACCTGTTTCCCTCAGTAATGAGACTGAGTATAGCAGCAGAGGAGGTTTTAGACTAGTTTCATGCTGTAGATGTATAGTGTCCGTATGTGTATTTTTCTTATAAATGGTTATTATAAAGATCAAAAGAACATGAAAACTGTCCAACTAATTCAGCTGTGATTAAGCTACATATAAGTAAATTTGCTCCATTATTTTGCAGAATACATTTCCTTTTGTATTGAGCTACAGCACATTATGGAGTGGCTGTTTATTGTTTGCAAACAGTAGAAAGGAAGAGATGCGTGGTGTGATAATATATCCAGTCTGACTGGATTCCTTCTGCATTAACCTCCCTATTGCCTGTCTGGTTACGTGCTCATATAGAAGACCTAGAGGTGTGCAGAACACAGTTTCATCATCTCGATCTACATTAACATGTGAAAACTACTATGGATAGACTCTAATTTCTTTGATACTGAAGGAGGCTGGTGCTTCACCCATCAAAACACACGGTGGTGAAGGTCCCACGGACCCCGAGGGGACAATCGGAGGAAGTGTTTACAAGGCTGGTGTTAGGGTAGAGGCTGACAGTGACAGGAAGGTGGATGTTAACCTGAACAATGTCCTCTGACTTGAGACACAGAGCTCTGGAGGCTGCGGCTTTTATGGTAAGCCATGATTATCAGAATGTAATGCTAATTCAGTGACTATTACTATTATTATTATTAATATTGTTAAGTTTGTATTAGAAATGACTTGTCCTCTATTGTATTATGCATTATTCTTAATTTAATGTTATTTTGTGCCACACGATGGCACTGTTTCACTGTCTAAACACTTCATTCTCCTCCTGCACATTAATGAATGTCCATATGAAGCTAATTTTCATTAGCAAAGGTATAAATCCATTTTGGTCTCTAGTTTGAATCTGCCCTCCATTTGAAATCTGACACTTTACAGACTCATAGTGGAATTAAATTTTTACAATACAAACTCAAACAAGCTGTTGAATCCTGACATTTGAGATGTGATACCGTTATGGTACAGACTGTTCGTTGTGTTGTTGAATCAAAGCGATAATCATTCAGTTGTGTCATCTGTGGCTGTTAGGCTTCGGCACATTTCAGCCTTTGTTACACTGGTGCAGTTACAGTTGTTTCAGTGTGTGTGACAAGTGTGTGTGTTTGGGTTTTATGTTGACAGCTGTGTTGTCATGAACAGGAAGGATGCATCTTTTATGTAACATAAGTAGTGTGTGTGTTTGTGTGTGTGTGTGTGTGTGTGTGAAAGCAGACAAGATCAGCTGCAGATAAGAGCTTTGAGTGTTCCACTAAAACTGTTTCTCTGAAAAAGCTGCAGCAGCCACGCCCCAGACGACCTCAGCACCACAGAGTAAAAGGAAAACTTTATTTCCTCTTTAATTCAAATCTCAGCTTGTCTTTCACAACCGTTTTTTTTTCTGCTTCATCATCATTGCAAATAGAACTTGTTGAAAACTGACCACATGGGGCATATGAGAATTTTTGTAACTTACGTGTAATTAAGTGTGCTAATTTGTGTTATCTCACACACACACACACACACACACACGTGCACACACACACACACACACACACACTGACTGGCTTACTCAGTATCCAGGCAACACCGCTGGTCATCTCCTGATGAAATTCCAACAGGACCTGCTCCTAATCAGCCGGTCAGATCCAACATGTGTCACAGTTTGGCCTCTGGAGCCCAACACAGCATTAATTAATCACTCATTAGTCAACTGAGGTTCACTCATATATGCCCTCTTTCTCACTCTTACACAGGAAGTTCTCAAAATATCCATTTGGGAATGGAGGGAACAGAGCAGAATATTTCTGTTGCTCTTTAAAGACGAACGAACAAAGGCTGCTTCAGACGAATCTTGATAACCCTGTAACCAATTATCTCATATGCTCATTTTATGAAACAGTTGGCCACTTTTAACTGTACTGCGGTTGTTAGCTTTCTACTGCAGTGGTCCAATACAATAATTATACCATCAAAAGAGTTCTCTGTATCTACTGTAACCGTATCACAAAATAGAATTTAAGGCAACACGGTAATAAAACCATAAAATGCAATACAGACCAGTGAGCATAGCATACTACTTTCTCAGAAAGAGTCGAGCTTCCCAAACTTCTCCGACTTGAGACCCAAAACAGCAATTTGGTGTCTTACCAGGACCCAAACTTACAAAATACATTATGAATCGCCAAGACATCTAGGATTACACAATGTTATTGGTATCGGCTGATATTAGCTTTCAAATTATCTGTCACATATTGGCCAGCATGCTGATATCTGTCGATATAATAACCGATAAAATGCTGCTGTTTCCTTGATTAAACGCTCGAGTCGATGCCGTGTTTCACATGTTCCCTGTGGACAGACGTTCTGTTTACTTACTTGGTCACTTGTGAAACTGGCCAAATTTGTCCTGGTTGTCTGTATTGTTACGATTGTCTCAGGGGAAGCATCACCCAGCTTTAAGTAGGATGTATCTTATTTGTCTTGTTCAAAAGCAATTATCATAAATAAATATGACTTGTTTTACATAAGTTCAGGTATTTTTCTTCTTTTCATTCAACATCATTTGCATTCGCATTTGCTGGCAGGCTAACATGGTAAGATTATATAGAAATAAATAAATAAATAAATATATATATATATATATATATATATATATATATATATATATATATATATATATATAAATTATCAGCCCCAATAAGTTGTGAAATTGGCGATATCTTGTGGCCATGTCAGATATCAGCAAAAAATCCAATATCGTGCATCCCTAATGACATCTACATTTGCAGTCTGCTACTTAAACACAAAAAACTTGGATTTAAAATTTATATGAAGTATGTTTACATCATAATAAAAGCACATCACAGCAATGATTAGATTGGCTGAGTGTAATGTGAAACGGTGTCTAAGCTTAACAGACAGGTTCAGCAGCGAAAAAAAGAGAACACTTTTCATTTTAAGATATTCATTGGGCTTTTGTGCCTTTATTTTGACAGGACAGCTCAAGGCTTGGACAGGAAATGGGGGAGAGAGAGAGGGAATGATAAGCAGCAAAGGGGCTGCAGGGTGGAATCAAACCCGTGGTGACTGCAGTGAGGACACATCCCCTGTTCCTGGGGCGCCCACTCTACACTTTGCTCTTTTTTTTTTGTTAATTAGAAAAAATAAATTCACAAATCAGAATTTTTTTGCATTTTACTCTGTGAGCTGGCAACCAGTTGAAACAGATCTGCGACCTGTTTTGTAAACCCTGAGATGAGTTTTGTTATCGTGTCCATCCTGTTTGTGTGTCAGTGTGTGACAGTGTGTGTCTCTGTGCTCTGGCTGTGGTTGAGGGCTTCACTGAGGTACTATCTGATACTGCGGGCAAAATCACAGGACTATACATGCCTGCGCCTAACGTGGAATTTAACATATTAGTGGAAAAAAGAAAGCCATCTCATATAGGCATGCACATGTAAAGTTCAGGCAAAGCTGCACAAATCTCTTCATGTACACTTCCATGTAATACTGTCTAATTTGTGTGCCGTGTCTTTATGCAGTTGACACTTCAGATTTTTCTGACATTTGTCCCATCAGACGTACACACACACAGGCACCAGTCATGGAGCGTAATTTGTCATGTAGGTTTGAATCGAAAAAATTATAAAATTATGATCCCATGATTTTAAGTGTTGATGTGATAGAATTTGAAAATTTGCTAATCCCCATTGACATATTCTCAATTGAAAACTGTACAAAGACCATATATTTTATGTTTAACCCCATCAGCTTTGTTGATATTGTAAATATATGCTTAATCTGAACTTAATGCCAGCAACATATTACAAGCAAGTTTGGACAGAGGCAGCAAAAGTCTGAAAAGATGTGGAGCGCTTAAAAAACACGTTTGGATATTCCACAGGCTAATTGGTCACAGGTGTTCATATCATGATTGGGTATGAAATGACAGAGGTGGGAATCGCTGAAGGCTCCACGATACGATATTATCGCGATTTTGCGATTTGTTTGGTACTGCAAAATCATGTATCGCCATTTTCTCACTTTTTTGAACTGCAAATCATTTTCCCAAAGTAAAACGCTGTCAGCATCATCTGTTTCATCAAATATGATACATTTTCAATCTATTTATCTCTCTAATAAATTTTTACCACCTCATCAATGAGCACCATCTAGTGGACTGAAAAGTCAAGTGATTTTTTATTATTCTATAATGCAAAAATTTGAGTTTGTATTTGCAACATGTATTAAGAATTTATTTGATAAAATATCAATAATGATATCTATGAATCAACACAATGTTATCATGAAAAAAATCGCAATATTACGATATATCAATATTTTCCCCCGCTCCTATGACGTGAGCATCCTCATGAGGCTAAAAACACGACTTTAAAAAAGCATGTTACGGTTCATCATGAGCTCTGAAATACTTGGTAAAACAGCTGTAAGTAAACACATTTTGTTTTCAGATGATTGCATCCTGTTTTTATTTACGATTTCACAGCATATAAACTTTTTATTTAGGATTGGGGTAGTAAAGTCGTATGGATACGTTAACATTAGATCCCATTAATGCAAGACAACATTGTGAAACACAAAATTAATTAAATATAGATATGTTAGATTAGGTGTTTGGTTTGCTTTATTGTTGCACTTACTGTTTGTATCGTATAAGGCATTGTTTGCCCATTAAGGGTGACAGAACGCGTGAAGAGATGGATGACATAAGACAGACTGAGACCTAATAAACTGTAGTTCCACGATAGGTGTTGAAACCGCTGAAGAAGCCCCTGCATCCATCAGTTTTATGTTATTTATTCCATTGGAAAGTGAAATGAGCAGAATTTGCTGTTAATCACACCTGGGACGTTTCCATTACAACGTACTGCCAATCCCATCTGTGGACACTGTATCACACCAAGCCTGTGTGCTGAACGCTTCTGTTTTCCTTCATCAGGGAGGTCGGTTTCGTGGTCTGACTGTGGGCTTTCCTCCTCTCCCCCAGCGCTCCTCAGCCAGACGCTCCTTCGGACGCTCCAAACGTCTCAGCCTGGCCCGCTCTCTGGATGACCTGGAGGTAGGAAAATATGCATGCACACACACACACACACGCACACTCACACACACAGTGAGCGTTGAGTTTAGCACTTGAGCTTATCCCGACCACTGTGTTATTGGTGTTATTGTCACATTTAAGCCACATGTGCACCATTCATCTAATAATAGCAACCCCTGCACTTCATACATGCTCACATGACATGTCAACCTCTTCTCAGATCAGTGTGGCAATCACACTACAAGTTAGGGACAGTGCCATTGTATAGAAAGAGCCATACAGCTTTATGAGCTGGTATTTATGAACTAAGATTGCTGTAGAGCTTTGATATCAGGGGATAATTAACATCAACTAAGGCTATTATTTTACACTGTATTTGCAGCCATATATTTCGGTGTGGGAGTACTGCTTTTTCTGCTGACTGTTTGCAGTATGGATACACTGTGAATTGCACTTTTGCTCTTCTTTTTAGCTGCCAGAAATGACCTAGTATCCAGTCATTTGAGAGCCATGAGTTTTGCCTAACAATATGCCTATTTAGTTCTACTTTACAACATTTTTTAAAGAGAAAGTCTGCAGCGACAACTGTAGTAGTCAGGCTAGATAAAACAATGGACTGCTATCATGACTATAGCTGTAAATGCCTTAAAGGCAAAACTCAGGATTGCAGAAAAATGTATTCCTCTTAAATGTGTTGCGACTTAAGGACGTGGTACATAAACATATGTTTTCAACTGCAAACTAAATTATATGACTGAACTCTACATATCATCAGTTGGAAATGACTCAACATGCCATCTACTGTTTTAAATCATGCCGAACCTTGCAAGGCAAATGCAGACCAACAGACAGTTGTTTAATTATTATTTTTCTCATGATATTTGGATAGAATGTTAATGCCCTAATCAGAAGTGGGCCTGCCTCTCTCAGCCGTCACTCTTGAGTGGGAATTTGTGAAACCACGCTCATTTTCTAATAAAAGCTGATTGAGACTCATCGTTCATTGGAAATTGTGCCATTTTTGCTATCCCTCCTCTACTTGGTTTGTTGGTTCAGGCTTTTGACGGCTGTAAATGCACCACCATATAGCAGTGGGAATCTCCAGACACATAACGATTTGATTCAATTATGATTCAGGAGCCTGTGATTATGATGCATCCTGATTTTATCTGAGTGTGACACAGCTTACATAGCATGGCTCTTGTCCAGTCCACTTTGCATCAGCTTTGGAAAAGCCAAAGTGTTTCCAAACGTTAGCTTTAATCCAACCGGTGCAGGTCGGATCTCGCGGTCAGCCATGTTTCTTTCTTGTCTTTCATGAGCTCCCCGTAAACTGTCGGGTGAGGAGCATGATGCTGTTCTGTTTTCCGCCTTTTTCTTTGCGTCTGTTTTATGTTATTTAAAATTTCGATTGTCAATTGTTAGACGTCTGTGTATCAATTCAAAATCGTCCATATCTGAATTGTGATGCATCTAAGAATCAATTTTTTCCTCAACTACTACCACCAAACTGCATGTTTTCTCTGGTGATGATTCCATGGTGAAAAGCAGGGCTACAGCAATGCACTGACACACACACACACACACACACACACTAGAGAACCTCTCTGAACCTTTTAGCTCTACTACAACGCAGGTACCTCACAGTAACTTTTACGAAGAGCCATGCATCTTGGAAGAATGTGTTTCCAGCACAGGCACAGATTCAGAAAACAGCTGCTCACTGCTGGTTTGCTCTGAGTGGTGGTCAGTCAGTCACTCTGGTTGGTATCTCTTAACCTGTGGTGTCACACACTATGTAGCCACAAAACCACGCCCCCTAACTCAGTCCTGTGACATTTTTTAAAGCAACACTAAGTAACGTTGACCACAATCCACTGCTTCGAAAAATGAAACTTAACAATGCATATTAAAACATCGCACAAAACAGCAATTTTAGTGAAACTGGGTCATATCTAAAGGAGACAATGTCCTCTGGTTTTCTTTCTGATGTCCTATGACTGCTCTGCCTCGACTCTTTGATTTACGGAGGTTCCTGAAAGCAACACGTAGGCTGCCTGCAGACTGAAACTGCAGCTGCAGTACCAGGCAGTTGTTGGGGACAGCTTCCCTAAATTAAAGGCTGCGGACAGACAGAGCAGTCGTAGGACATCAGGGGGAAAACCAGAGGACATTTTCTCTGTAAAATATGACGCGGTTTCACTAAAATTGCCGTTTTGTGCAACATATTAATGTGCATCATTAAGTTTCTTTTTTCCAAGTAGCAGGTCACGGTTGAAGGTACCTTATGTTGCATTAAATAGGCTGGGATAGGAGGATCTAGTATAATTCTAGTGCAAAGTTTTACTTTATATATGATGTTTCATTTCCAGCTGCTGTATGTGACTACTGTTTATCTGAAAGTTAAAAAAATAGCCACAAGTTAGTTGTATGTGTTTGTGTGTTTGTGAAGGTTGATGAGACCAAAGCAGAGTCCCACCGTCTGCGAGCACAATTAGTAACAGTCTTAAGATAGAGATCAGAAGACAGCTAAATGTTTCCGCCGTTTAGTGGCTGCTGAGGAGCCCTGGGAGCAGATAAGCAGATACTTCACTGTTGCTTCAGCAGTGGATTTCTTTAATAAACATTTTTTAGATTTTTCCTTTATTGGACAGCACGGAAGAGAGACAGGAAGTATGTTGAGACAGGTAGTGAGACAAGAAATAATGATAATTATGAGCTGTATTCAAGCTGTGAATTTAGCGTCTTAAAGTAATTCTAGCTATTGTAATCACAGTGAAACCTGCCGTCTTTGGTTTTTATAAGAAAAATCTTTTTATTGATCAAATGTCAGTCAATTTCATTCATTTTCTTTTAAACATGAAACAAAAATGAGTCATCATCAGCCGATAATATCGGAAACACAAGTGTATTTAAGCAGACGTTTGATATGTCCACCATTTTGTAGGTTGCCAAAAAAGGGTTAGAGCTTCCTCTTTGCCTTTGCCAGACAGACTCATGGCAGGGCTTCTCTCGTTCTCTCTCTTCTTGTCTCCTCATCACCCCCCCAGTCCTCCATCTCCCTTTATTCTACCTTTTTCTTCCGGTCGTTAGGCCTTTTTCTCTTGCTGCACATGCGGTAATGTCCACAAACAGAGAGGGCTTTGTGTTGTGGGGGAGGAGAGAGAGATGGTGTGTGTGTGTGTGTGTGTGTGTGTGTGTGTGTGT
>JAPQLA010000019.1:23342546-23353242 GCA_029822935.1 Naso vlamingii
GGAGGTGGGAAGAGGATCAAGCTGACAGGTGGTGGCTTTGGCTTTGCGGATGAGTTCAGAGATGGTGTGTTCTGATAATGGGGTGAAGTCAGAGAGGGAGCTGATGAGAGGTTGGCCAGTGGTGATCATCCAGGTTGGATTGTTTGAGGAGGTGCAGGATGAGGCCAGTTGTTGGTGAATGGTGTTGATTTTAGAGCTGAAGTAGTCCAGGAAGGCAGTGCACTGATCGGTGGAAATGTCTGGTGGGAGGGTCTTCAGAGTCTGAAATTGGTGGCTGACTGTTGAGAAGAGGACTCTGTTGTTACCTGTACCAGTGTTGATGAGGTTGGAATAGTATGAAGATTTGGCAGTGTTAAGGGCGTTCTTGTAGTGATGTAGATGGTCCGAGTACATTTGGCTGTGTACAGTGAGTCCCATCTTTTTGTACAGTCGCTCGAATCGACGGCTTGTGGCTTTAAGCTGGCGTAGGTCAAGGGTAAACCAGGGAGCAGTATGCCTATACTATGCTTATGGCAAACATTTTTAGTACTGTTAATCCTTTTTGTCCTTAAAACCCACTCACTGCAAGGGCTTCTACCAACAGACCTGACTTGACAACTTGCACTTTTCATTTCATTTTACTCCTTCATTTTCAGTCATTCATTCTTCCATCATCAGTAAAAAACTGATTGTAAAAAGATATACATTTTCATCAAAATGATCATTTTGTTTTCACTTTTAGAAGTCTTGAACACTTACAGACTCCATAAAACTGAGGAGAGCTTCCTTATTCCTCTTCCATTCAGGGTAAAGCTCAGCCTCTGAGGGGAATTTGTCACAGCCGAGCTCAACAGTGATCTCCAGACAATTAGTGTGCAAGTAGTTAAAGTCTGGCATACCTGCAACAGAGACATGTACATAAAGATTCTCTTAAAAGCAATATGAGGAGAGAAATAATGTGTAAATGGTTCTCTCTGTAGTGTTAAAAGTGTTAAATCTCACCACCAGCAAAGCTGTACCACAATGCACCATTGATGATGCCCTTAGTTCGGTAAAAGGAGGCCCCGCACCTCTCTGTGTCATTGTTTGCCATGGTCTCGTGGGCATCTGCATAGGTACGAGCCAGCTGCTTGAAGGCCTGAGCACGGAGAGATGATAAGGTAAGTGTACTGTGAAAGAAGGAATATGGCAATCCAGCTGCAATGTTAAACCAAACCATTTCAGCAGCCATTAACATTTCCACACATCAATCCAAACATCTCTTTCTACCTGCTCATCTGGAGTGGGCGAGAACATCCTCTCCTCATGCACATCTCTAGAGAAGTCGAAGGGGTAGGAGACCACCAGATCCCCACCGTGGAGGCTGGCAGACTGAACGAAGGGCAGTGACCTGATCCACTTCATCACTGCATAGGTCTCCGGTGCTACCTATAGCCCATGTTTGATACTCAGGGTAAAACATTGCTTATCTAATAGGGATAATTCTCCATAAATCTGATTGATGAAAACTAGAGCCTTACCCTGCCAAACCAGTAGGCGTCAGGGATTGGGATATGGTCAATGCGGTAGTGCCTGCTGCGGCGGTTCCGGTAGAAAATGGAGGTGAGGTCTGGAAAATTGCGGTTGAGGTCAAGCATTTGGGCGTTGTTCCGTCCACTAGTCCAACCATTCAACAAGTGACCCTGAAACATTTCAGGTCAAACAGCTGGGAGTGTTAGAAGAATCTTAGAAAGCATTTTATTAAAAATTATGTAGATGGATGATAGAGATGATGAAAAGTGGTCATTAGTAGGAGGAGCTATTATGTGAAGAAAATATTGAGCAAAATAATGTGAATATTAGTCAAGTTCATGAAGGAACACGTTTGACTATCTATGTTAATTCTGTTGTTAACATGGAGACAAGACCATATATCCGTCATGACAAAAAGGAGCAAACGCCAATACAAGAGGGAACTATTACTCATGGATACTAGCAAATATTAGCTGCAAAGGCATTTAATCTGTTTTCTAGCCATTCAAACAATCACAAAAGGGATTGTTTGGATTTTGCAAAATGGTGCACATTATTGCATATTCTGAACATATATGTATATGTTTGAAGTTTCAGTTTACTCTATGATGCATTAAGTTCAATTAAAATATTACAATACATGCAAATTACAGTATGCATAATATGAAATATGCTAAAAGCAACATGACCTACATAAAAATTTAAAATATAATCATATTAATGAAAGATAAAATATGCTGCACACTTTCATTAATGTTTCATCCATGTATGTGTAGAATCCTTAAAAAATTCACTAACACCCATACATGTAAAATGCCTCTCTTGGACTATACAATAGCTGCGTATCATATCATCAGAGGTAAAACTACTGAGGCTAGTAAGTTGCACATACAATGAGGATTTTCATGGTGGACCTCATGTGTCAACATGACACAAACATGATAAGTGCACAATATGCATGCTGTGCTTGTCAGAACCATGGTGACAAGGCCTGAGACATGTTTAATTAAACAGACAACTTTCACCACACAATGTGTCAGAATTGTTATTCTGAGTGTTAAAAGGCTCAAGACATGCCAGTGTAGAAGTGCACAGTTGCTAAACAAGCCAGTGAATTAATGATTAGTTCATTTCAATGGTTAGTTCGAAAATAGAATGACAGGTTGAGGGTGGAAGGCTCGAGTATTCTCATCTTGCATCCAGTTTAGCAACTGAGGCTAAACAGGTGTTAAATCTACCAACAGCTTCCCAAAATAGCTGAGTTATTACCGCTTCAGCAAAAGCATGTGTTCATCATCCTTTATATTTTGGAAGCAACATCGTCTCTGTTCACAAAACTAACGGCTACAACATTGTCATAATGTTGCCCCATGGTGTCCAATTTTAAATCCCGTTGAGTAATATTGTAAAACCCTTCTGCATTAACAATGTTCACACTCCTTCAACAGAGAACCTCAGTCTCCACCTTCAGACCTCAAGTTCAACAGATTGAACCGGCAGCGGGTTGAGAGCGGATAATGGCGGTTTGTCTTTTTTCTGTCAACAATATTTACTTCCTGGTTGCTGAGCTCCGGATCAGTGCTATCCTCTACCTCTGACGCGGCCAGCTCATAGCCGTCTGGATTCATGGAGGCCAAGATATGAATGCGGGTGGTGTTGATAAGGGTCTGAATTCGATGGTTTCCCAGAGTGTACTCTGAGCATAGGTACTGGGCCAGGTAGATGAGCAGCTGGCGGCCCAGCACCTCGTTGCCATGCATGTTTCCAATCAGCTTGATTTCTGGCTTCACTGCGGTTAACAGACAGGAAAGGAAAATGGTTATCATTACAAGCAGATGTTATGTCAGTGTTTACAGCTTGTTTACACTGCCCTCAAGTGGCCAAAAATCAGTTATGGCAGGTTTTTTTAGATGGACATTTCAAATTCAGTGTTGGGGTGTAACTTGTTACATGTAACAAAATTACGTAATTTATTTACAAGATAAATATAACTGTAATCAGTTACTGCTACTGATAAAAAAATGTAATTAAATTACATTTACTTATGAAAAATGTTAATAATTACAAAGGAGGTTACATCTGAATATTTTCTATAAAAAACTTAGGCTATAAGTCGAATAATATTCACTTTGTTGCTTTGCATGCTTTTAATGTGTACAAAGCCTTCTTTTGTCGTTTCAAGTCAAGGCTGTTTAGTAAAGTTTGATGAAATTCTGATGCTTTTGATTGGTTCTCTGGTTTGAATTTGCAGCGTCCCACGTCTGCCATGCCTGATTTAAACATTTGAAAAAGGTTAAAAAATGAAAACATTCTTTAGAAATTTAAAAAAGTAATCAAATGTAATAAGTTGCATTACTTTGATGAAGTAATTAAATAGTTACATTACTTGTTGCATTTTAAATAGGGTAACAAGTAATCTGTGACATATTACATTTCCAAAACAACCTTCCCAACCCTGTTGAAATTCTAGGTAAGCAGAGGAATACAGAAGAAATTGGATTTTTTTTACGACAGATGGAAATTAGTTACATAACAGGATGAAATGAAAGAACAGGAATAACATCATTAGAAATCTTCACGATACTAACATTGTCACACAATTAATTTACGCTGATCTTTCTTACTCACACAGCTCGTGCTGTCCCGGATTGTTGGTGAACTCAATAACTAGCAGATCCCTGCCTTCTGTGCTGCGTCCGATGCTGTAGGTTTGGGAAATATGGGAGCACTTGGCTGCTGTTCTCTTCAGTAAGCTGTACATCTGGGCATTGGTGGTGTAGGTGAACTGGATGATGGTGCTGGGTTCTTCAGGGAAGACACTGGACATTGCTTGCTCCTGTCTTGCTGGAGGAGGAATACCAGAATTTAGAAAACGAGAGAAGGATGCTGTGTTGGTATCACAGAGCACTATGGATGCATTGGTCCAAACAGGGACACAAATGTGTGACCTATACCTCTCAGCCCCGCCAGCGGGTCAAAGCAGCCCTCCTGTTCACTGGCAAAGAAGCGGTCACAATCTAGAAAGTAGGGCCAGGCCATTTCGATGGCCTCAAACGCGTGTGCGCAGTCCTTCCTGAGCGCCTCACATGTGCTACGGCAGGGTTTTATCATTTTGTCATCCTGGCAGGGCGAGGCAAGTACAGAGCACCCTACAAGACGAATCTCAGGGGTGCACTCCCCATTGAGAAGGCCGTGGATGACACTCATAAGGAGGTACTCTGGTCCGAACTCTGCCTCCAGGCGACTCCGGTGGCCAAGGATGTTTGGGAATATGGTCCTGGAACGGCAGCATTTGAACAGAAGTTGTTAAACATGATGCCTACAATGAGTGAAGCTGGAATTGACAAAACTACAACATTAATCTCAAATGTATGTATGATCAGAGCTCTTATCTGGCATTGATGCCTTTCCCACATTAACACCAACCTTGATGACCCACCTAGAGTATTCTAAATCATTGCAGTAGCCCAGGTTCAGCTCTGAACAGGTAGCTGTGGGAGAGAAAAGAAAAAAGGATGTCTGCTGTGAAACCTATCACTTGCAGATGTATCGGTACTGGCGTATACGTTCTCTGATATGAGTCAGTCTTAAAACTGTTTCTTAAGAAAAAAAATGCTTGGGCTGGTGATTTGAAACACTGTCATTATGTTGTTTGCCAAACAGAGGGCGGTCTGTCATTTACTATCTAATAAGTGAAGTATTTACTGTTAACTACACTGATTTTTGGAATAAAGTTTGTTAAAATGTAAGATATCCTGCTTCCATTACATATATTTGTAACAAGTATTTGATATACCACTCAGTCGATTTCATCTAATATTGGGCGATATAGCAGATGCTGGAATTTTCTTGCCCCTTAATACTGATAATTACATCAGACCCCATATTGGTCAGACCGCTAATGTTTTGGACTTAGTTACACCTTTTCTGGCTTATGCATAAAAATCGGGCACATCTGAAGTCTGGAAAGACTGAAAAAAATAAAACAACTACACCTGGCTTGTGTAGCACATGGTGCTGGAAAAGTACAGAATGTAATTTTTAAAGCTCCATAAATCCTCTCGTCTGGATTTGAGTGCCAGAGTCCAACAGCTTCCTTTTCTCTCAGGGACTGGCTATCTGTAAAGGAGGCCTGTTGTATCTTGCAGAGGCTCTTGGTATTTTAGAATAGTTGGTTTTCCAGCCCTGAAAGTCAGGTCATGGCATGAAAACTTTTTTTTTTTTTTTTACAGAGCTGTGTGTGTGTGTGTGTGTGTGTGTGTGCGTGTGTGTGTGTGCAGGATTCTTAATTTCATAAGGAAAAATTAATTAGCCACCTACGTTTTTCCTCCAACACGTTGCTGCTGCATCTTCCTGTGAGGAAACAAAAGCCAGGCCACAAACTTAAACAATCAGAATATTAGTGCGTCACAAATAAACCGCTAGGAGGCGACATTTTCAAAAGCAAGAGACAAACCAACGCATGGACTCGGAGCTTTATTACTGTTTAAGACGAGGCTGATGTGGTTGAAAAACACAGCAGGTGACAAAGTGTCAACAACATGAAGTCTGGCTCAGACTTACATGAAAACGAGACTTACTGAACAGAAGCTCTAAGCAATAAAGCTGCGAGAGACATTTGGGCCAAAAAGTTGTATGATTAATTATTTTCAAGAACAGCATTTAAAATTTGAGTATTTGTCCCGCTAACATTTGAATCGGTCTGTCTCAGCTCGGTCGGTTGTTCAGGAGCGTCGGAAGGATCCAGTTTAGTCTTATATAGTCCATGTTGCTCATACAGATTCTGTTCCTTACTCTTCACGCGTCAGCCACCACGCATAGCGTTACTGACGTGGGCTAGAGGGCCCACGCATATTTCTGTGAATCATTTGTGAAGTGGTCTTACCCAACAACTCGTCTCCAGGGTGACATGTCTGCTGCTGTGGGGCGCACCAACAACTTCTCGTCAAGAAGAGGAAGAGCAGCCACAGTCCTGAGCGCATGTTGACGGCAGAGTGTGATGTGGCAGAATGTGTTTGAAGCCAAAACCTCTCTGTTCTTTAAACTGGATGATAATTACCACCCACGGCACGGAAACCTCCTTCCTTTGTCTGCGCGGAGCATCCCTGACCCGAAAAAAGTGCGGCGCCCCAGGATTACTGGCTCACTGCTGCACGTTACGAGCGAGCGCCGATCATATTTCACTCCACAGAGCTGTGTGTGCGTACGTGTGTGTGTGTGTGTGTGTGTGTGTGGAGAGGAGGGGGATTAGGAGGAAACGTAGCTTGTGGGGGTGGGAGTAATGGAAGTTCACGTTTATTTTGTTTGACATAGTTGGACTACTGAGCCGGTTCAGAGAGAGAATAAATCTCTGCCACAATATGAAGCCTCATCATCATCGATGTCCTCGCTGTTTTATTCTTAATACCATCTATTGTTAGACCGCCATAGGAATTTATGATGTATATACAGGCCTGGCAGTGGTTCACATGGCTAGAGGTCAGAGGGCCTCAAGGATTCCCAAAAGGGGTCCTTCAAATGAGACAAATGTAAAAGTGAAAACTGGTCTGTGTTTTAATTGATGGCAGCTCATTTGAGTGACAAGTCAAAAAAGTTGGGAACTACTGCTGCAACATGATTATATTTTACATGAAATGACCTGCAGCATCCCAGTGTTTCCAAATGATTACTCCCTGGTATGTGCTCACATGACGGAGCCATACTGTGAGTCCTAAGTGCTACGTCGTGGTTTAGGCTTCATAATTACCATGACCTGAATGACTGTGAATCTTCACAACACCTCATACTGTGAACTTTATTCTTTAATCTGTGTTTTGATGAGAAATAACATCTCTACACATTCTCAAACTTTGTTTATTACACTCTCTGTGTTCAGTGTGTCAGTCATTAACACAAATTTTAATATTAGCTTCACAACAGTCATCAGAAAGAATATGTTTTCAGTTTTTTCACTGAAACTTGAAGACCACCGTCTTACAGATTCAAGGTTACTTCAACCACACATTTACATTGATGATAATAAATATAGTGTTATGTGCTTCATGTGGTGCAAGCGATCCTTGGCAAAACCTCAGCAAGCAAAATGACAAGACTGTGTTGAGACAGCAGACTGTAGAGTCTAAAGCGGCCTTTGGCACACTTCGGAGTCATTTCATTGACTGTGCACTGTTTTATGTCCTTCACAGTTCTCCCAGCGGACGTCACTGTGGCTTAAAGAGACCTGTGGTCCACCCCTGTGCTAAAGACAGCAACCTTGAGCAAGACACTCCCTCCCATCTGCGGGGCTGCCCCTGACCTCTGACCTTTCTGCAGAAGGGATGCAAGATGCGTGTTGATCCACTTAAATATCTGCACATCGAGCTCAGGTAACTTTTGTAATGCCGTTGTCGTCTGTGGTGTCCAGCGTGCTGCTCATGCTGTGGATAGACAGCGAGAGCTGATCCTGTCTCAGAACCCGGCTGATGATGCTAACCAGGACCTTCCTGTACTGCTGCCGCAGCAGACAGTATACAAACGGGTCACTGGAGGTCTTGGCATAGGACAGACACTTGGCAGCGATGCCCCAGTACTGCGGGATGTGCACAGAGGGCAACAGTTCAATTAACCTGCAGGAGGAATCAAAACAGATGTCAATTAAAATACGTCACGGAGACCCATTTCTGTCATGCAGAAATCAACAGCAAACACTGTTTTTGTATCTTATAGTAATGAGATACTAGGCCATGATAATGTGATAGTATTTCATAATTCTGACTTATTTTCCCATTATAATGAAAAACACTTAAGTAGAAACTTGAAGTGACTATGAGGAACTTTCAGTTTTTGCTGAATGTAGCGCCCCCTTTGGACAAAAGTGGTAGTGACACAAGCGCCTACTGTCGTAAAGATCTTTGCCAGGGCGTGCCAGGCAGGCAGAACTCGGCATAACACCGGCAACGCGTGCATTTGTTTTGGAAGCGAGGATGGATGGTGATGAGGTAATGCATTTATATGTGACTGAGAAGTAAGTTATAAGCCAGTTGTATGGCAGTAATGTCCCCCGAGACCCATTACCTCTATTTCCTGCAGGCTAATGTTACACAGCCATTTGCATTAAAGTTACATGCTAAGGTGCAAACTTGATTTTGAGGCTGTGTACATTTAGACTGTGATACAAAAACCCTCACTAAAGTAAAAGGCCAGCTGTTGCATCACTGACACGTCAGGGAAATGTTACATTGTTTGATTTTCTTTGGGGCCATTAAATGCATCTAAAGGCAGAACAACTCATGCAGCAAACTAACCAAATGGCATTTAAGCCTCTCATGTAAGGAGACAGGAAGTTATGAGCCGCGTGTTACCTTGTTACAACATAGGGTGAGAAGCAGAGGATGAAGGAGCCGATGAAGATGCAAATTTTTTTAGTTGCACGCTGCCTCCTCTTCTTCTGTTCAGCCAGACACCTCTCCTTTACACTGGCAAACAGACAGAGATTGATTCATGATGTGACAGCTAATTTATTAATAATCTAGATAATTAGCATTACAAATCAAGTTTTTTTAAGCATTCTAAATAAAAGTCAAGAATTTTCTAAATTGAAACAAGTTAAATTGCAGGCAGAAACATGTTGAGGTTTTGAAGTTTTATCCACTTTACCTTGGGTGAATGTCAACCAGCAGAAGCAGAGTCTGCACTGTGATCACATCTATCCTCTTGCAGTGGGATCTGGCCACTCTCAAAACTTTGAGGTAAGCAAAGCACAGGACGAGGAGGCAGAGTGCAAAGGTGCTGCAGTGGAAGAGCGCAGTGAAGGTCGCATAGGCGGCCAGCTGCGACCTCTCCTCCCCGTGCAGGTGAACGGTACATGAGGCGTACGTGTGGCTGTAACCACCCCAGTCCATCAGTAGTTGGGTCAGGGAGAAGGTGAGGGACTGCAGCCAGGAGTACGCCACGATCAGAAAAGCGTCCCTGTAGCGCATCTTGCTGGAGTAACTCAGCGGGAACACCACCGCTATCCACCTGTCCATGCTCAGCGCGGCCATGCTCAGCATCGCGTTGGAGGTGAGGAAAGTCTCAGCAAAACTGACACCTTGACAGAACAAGTCCCCGAAGGGCTTTGCACCTTTGGCCACCCCGAGAAACGTGGCGGGCATGTTGACCATAGCGAGGAGGATGTTGGAGAAGGAGAGGTTGAGGATGAAGACGCCTGGCACGTGAGACCTCAACTCGGCGCTCTGGGTGAAACATAGCAGCACTGACACGTTTGTCAACAGCGAGACAACAGCTATCACCACAATGGACACTTCAAGGAGGAACTCCGGTATGCTCATGTCTCGAGGCTCGGCGTTAGCAGCAGCTGTGTGGAGGATGCATGCTCTCTGCTCGCGCCCCCCACCAGACGGATGGTCACTTTCTCGGCGCGCATCCCAGAAGCGCCCTCATGAGCACGAGACACGCGGAGTGAGCTGTCCAGTGCTGAAATGTCTAAACAAGCCTCCTTGTCACTGTCAGTCAGTGCATGAATTACTTTGAAAACCCACTTGGTCTAAATGTTGCTTAAGCCACTCAGTGATTAAGTTAGTGCTAATCTTTTTTTTAATCTCTCCAATAATTACGCTCCTGCTGTCGGAAGAGAAAAGCTGCACAAGTGATGACTTCAGGTTGCCAAGTGCTCTGTGTTTACTCTCGATCATGCGCACTATCCGGCACCTCCTCTCTTGCTGGCAATGCCGTGCGCTCTGCACGTGCAGTCGGTTGCTGGCTCATGTGACGCTCTAACAATATTCATGCAAGCAGGAGTTAATATCAAAGATGGGGATGACATGGTGTTTGCACACAGATGCCTCTGAACCCCCACCCCACAAAATGGTTTTGTGTTTTTGCATGAAAGCCCTGAGTGGCGGTTGCAAAATTTAAAATTTCTGTGTGAGGCACTGCTTTAAATTTATAAATCATAAAAAAATATGGGATGTGTGCGTGTGTATCTATAGGCTGTATGTGTGTGTGCCTGTGTGCGTGACAGTGACATGCAGTGTGTAAATATGCATGTATGTGCAATCCTGTGTTGAAGAGAGACAAATAAATGAGGCTTGATTTTCTTTGAACACATTCCAACGGCTCAACATGAGCACAACCAAAGTGAAGCTGTGACCACAGTGACAGATTTAGTCCACCCCTCAAATCATCAGGTGATACACGCACACGCATGCACACACATGCACACACA
>JAPQLA010000019.1:23480414-23493733 GCA_029822935.1 Naso vlamingii
TTTACTTTTTCTTTAGAAAAATTGAAGTCAATGCTGAAGTGATACTTCAGGCAGTGCTGCATGTTTTCCATAATTATCAAAAATACAAATTATTTAAAATGCCAGTAAGCTTTTAGGAACTCTGTAATGTAGTTATCTTCAGCTTTATGTAAAATAAGACCACAACTGAGGAGGGATACACATTGAAAATCCAAAATTCATTTAAATTCATCAAAATGCCATTTTTAAGTAGACTAGTAGCATGAGAGTTGACCAGAGGTGTGGTGTGATATTTGTGATGTTTGAGAAAATAGCATAAAATGCACCAGACGGTGGTACCCAGCAGAAAACTGTGTGGGCCCGGAATACAGCCCATTTGCAAACTATGCGGTTCACATATTTGGTGACATGTAGCTTTTGTTCTCCAGCTTTCTCAAACGAATTTAAAACAAACCCACAGGGAAGATAAACTCATTTGGAAGACAGACAAACAGTAAAATTATCTCGCTTATAAACACACGTCACAGCTTACAAGCCAATTTCCTCGTTCAATTTGGACTCCATTGCAGGGGCCGTTTTTCTGTGTATTGTGTTGACTCACACTTTTGATGCGGTAGATAATCTGGTTAAATTACTGACTAATAATACGTAATGTTGCAATTCCAAAGATCAGCCTGAGTAAAATGTAATAATAACAGCTAATGACAAAACAACAAAAATACCCCAAAGTGCAATTTATCTGAAGACAGCTGCAAAGCACACACTTGACAGGGACGACAAGTCACCTTTCATTTTGTTGTCCCATAAAGACAAATTTGATGTTATTGTAGGCTACTATATGTATTGAATTTAACACCAGCAATAATAACAGTTGCATAGTGCATTTTTGATGCTAATTGAATTTGAATATTTTTAGAAATACACCAGCTGGTAAAACTTTTCCAATAGGAAATACAATATTGCATTTTTTCTAAATTTCAAACCCACATCTACTCATAGAAAGTACACACACAGCAAGTGTGTTGAAAGTTTAATGTATTTATGCAAAAACCTTCAGAGCAGTGTTGGCCTGGGAGAGCTGTGCTGTGGTTCTGGACAGCATTGTTGCAGATCCCAGCCTGCTCCATAAACAGCAGTGAAAGTTAGAACCAAACATTTTTAGATTTGACTCGAGAGCTCTCCCTCCTCCCTCTGTCAGTTATACATACAGTGGGTGAAATCTCCCAAAGGGGAGACGCAGCCTTTGATATGTAAAACTCGCGGCTCAATCAGCTTTGTCAAAACGCCTGTCGCGTCTTCTGACGCTGCGGTGTGAATGTGATTATCATAGTAATTTCCTCCTGTGTAAATTATGGACCAATTTTCTGTTGGCTTACACAAAATGTTCAACTCTTTTCTCTTTTTCTTTGTTTCTTTCCTTCCTTCCATTCTCACTGTGTGATCCCCCCCACTGACTCCCACAAAACTCCCCCCCTCTGAGATTCGGCCTCACCCGTTACCTCTCACTGTGCACCTCTCCTCACTTTTTCTTCACTTTTCATCTTGCATTTGTCATTACCGACACTCTATCTTGTCACACTTGTGGTCTTGTCTCCTCCCTCACTCACAGGTGGAGGATGACTGGAAGTACGTTGCCATGGTGATCGATAGAATCTTCCTTTGGGTGTTTGTGACCGTGTGCGTCCTGGGAACCGTGGGCCTCTTCCTGCAGCCGCTTTGTGGCTTCGTCTCATAACTGCTAACCAATCGGGGTCTATCGCTGCCCTGTGTCAACCAATCCTGAACAAATGACTAACTCTCAGTTCTCAGCTGACCAATCAGAAGACAGAGTTTTGAGTCCTAAAGTACTACTCGGTGTACTGGTTTTGCTTCTTGCCTTTTGCAGAGACCAGAAATATGGAAATACTGACCATGAAAATATATGTTTTACTCTTTCAAAGTGGCTTGTAAATTGTGTAACCAATACAAAGATGACAGCGTTAGTGTTGTGCCTTTTAAGGCTTATCATTCTACCTAAAAAACGTTGTCAAAGCAGCTACATGACACCTGCTGCACCCTGCCTTTCCATAAACTTCCCAGATAGCAAGAGGTATCTATGAAGTGCATAAATTCAGCTTTCTCCATCATTTGTTA
The DNA here is from genome assembly GCA_029822935.1 of Naso vlamingii. Classification (NCBI taxonomy): domain Eukaryota; kingdom Metazoa; phylum Chordata; class Actinopteri; order Acanthuriformes; family Acanthuridae; genus Naso; species Naso vlamingii. Next base: position 23,482,527 of record JAPQLA010000019.1, read on the forward strand.
AAGAAAATAAATGTTATTTTGTTACTTAGAGTTCATAGGAATTAAAATCCCTCAGAGGAACTTTTAACTGGTATATTTTGTGTTAATGGCCGAACTGGTATTGTGCAAATAAGTGTTGTGTTTCTATCACTCACCTTTAAAACAAATGCTCAAGAAAGACCTTTAAAACAATAAGCAGTACCACTTTTGTCCAACTGAGCCGCTACAATCAACACAAAATTCCTCGGAGCGGCTTTAAAAGGGTTAAAACAGAGTATAGTTACTTTAGCCTGGCCACTAATGCAAAGCAGTTATTACTGAGATTTGGTTTTTATCTCCATTTTGCAGCTCCTGCAAATTTTACATGCTGTCTTTGTGGAAATTATTTGTATGGCATAAGAACTGTTTGTATAATACAAGTCAAAAAATCAGATTTAGATCCTAACTTTTTTAGGCCTTATAGTGTTGATTCCTGCATGACTTGAAAGAGGCATAGAGTTTGGCTTGGAACAAGACTTGGCACATCCGGTCGTCCTTTAGGACTGGAATCTGAGACTTAACATCCAGCAAATATTAGCGTGCTGGGAACTTTCGACGTCCAGTAGACACGACACAAACTCTCTACGTAACTGAACTTAACCCTGCAGCAGACAGTTAACTCCTCCCACTGAGCTGACTGATGACTGTCCAACCCGGTACCCTGTATGATTCATCCAGCTGCTCACTGTCAGAGCCAATCGCGCTCACCTTTTTGTTGTGTCATTTCCAATTAGACTTCAGATTTCTGCCGCACTTGGCAGCACTTTTAACAAATAAGGTCAGGCTGTTCATCTTTTATATTTGTAAACCATGTGTTTATAAATGTTCTCTCTGATTAATGTTCCTCAAGGTAATTGCTTGGCCTGGTAAAAATTGGATTAAATGGTACTTGATTAGTTGCTCCTGAAATAGCATGACATTTATTCATTCATAAGCGGATTCTATCATCCAATTCCATGGCTATTAATTTAATCTTTTTTCTTTCTTGTCACTTTTGATTAAGTTTTCTATTAAAAGCTAACATGCAATGCAAGAAACATGCATGATAGAAATTTTGATTGCCTTGACCACTAATATATAATGAACTCAGATTACAGCACTGCAGACCTACTGCTTTGGTTATTTCAATTCATTTGTCTCAACCCATCATTTCTGGTTGTATGATGCATTAAAAATACACAACTCATGCTGTAGGGAGTAAACATGTTTGTATAAATTGATTTTTGCTTTTCTCTTGTCTGACTGTGTTTGAATTTAAAATAAATGCATTATTTCTTCAAATAAAGTGAGCAGTATTTGCTGGTAGAGGTTTTAAAACACAGAATCACTTATAAAGAACTTCTTTGTGAGGGGCAGCGCACACAAACAGTTTACATGCGCACACACATTTTTGTTCCCATTATGCACAAAAATAACGACGAGGAGATATAAGTAGACCTCGGATTGCTGTTTCTAATTGAAATCTGGTAATTTAATTGCTACTTAGACATAATTTCAGTGTTCAGATAAAATGCATGTTACGCATGACGTGACACATGAACACATTTATCTATCAGAGGGTCGATCTAGCTGTCGTGTACATGTGTAAAGATAATTTGCAGTAACTAAATCAGCTGTTGAAAGTTGTCATGAGTAGGTTGAACACAAACACATAAAATGGTCGAATACATACAGATATTTTTGTTTTTATTATGGGTCCAAGCCCACAGTTTACTATAACTCTCTGTTACATCACACAAGAATACACAGAGCACAAGGACCATAACTGCTCGTTACTTCAATTTAAAGGAATGACACAATATACAGTGTTGGGGAGTAACTAATTTCATGTAATGGAATTATGTAATTTATTTACAATAAATGTCATTTTAATCCATTACAGTTACTGAGAAAAATGTGTAGTTTAAATACAGTTATGAAAATATTAATGACTACAAAGAGGGTTATATCTGAATATTTCCTGTAAAAAGCTTAGGCTATATGTTAAATAATATTAATTTTGTTGCTTTTGATGTTTTTGATATGCACAATGCCTTCTTTTGCCATTTCCAGTCAAGGCCATTTAGCAAAATTCAATGTTATTCTGATGCTTGTGATTGGTTCTGGTTGAATTTGTAGCGCCCCACGTTTGCCTATTAAATCAATCCATATAGCCGCTCAAAGTTAAACAACCTGTCTAAGAGTTGCCATCATATCTACAGATAGAAATGTGTTCTGGTGCTGGAAATATAAAAGACATTTTTTTTAAATCAGAAAAGGGCTTAAACATAACAGTGCACTGCAAAATATGTTTACCAGCTGCTAAAATGCTTTTGATGACAAAAGTTCCCATGTCAAACCTGAGGAAACATCTGCAGGATGTAGCCAACAGGCCTACAGTAACCGCAAGCAGTCATTTTAACAAGGTTGGAGGGCCTTGCCTACCTCCTGCCTGCAAACATTTATTAAAAATTAGGAGAGTAATCAAAAAGTAATCAAATGTAATAAGTTACATTACTTTGATAAAATAATTTAAATAGTCACATTACTTATTACATTTTAAAAAAGGGTAGCTAGTAATCTGTAACCTATTACATTTCCAAAGTAACCTTCCCAACCCTGATAATATACAGGTATGTTTTGGAAAATATTGTCCTTCCAACATTTTGTGCACCTGTAAAGGCTCTTTTCTCTTTTTAACATGACAGTTCCCTGGTACACAAAGTCAGCTCCGTAAAGAAATGTTTTTTTCCTTTTATCTTAAGGTTTTTAAGGTTTTAAAGCTCAGACATTACTCCATCTTTTTCTTTGGTTTGTCCTTCAGTTGGGTAGTTTTTCTCCGGAGGGTCTGACTGACCTTCTCTTCAGCCATGGCTTGGTGGTGAGCTCAAGGTTGAGGTCAGTTCCTCTTGTTTTTAGTTCCAGCAACACCTTCGGGAGGACATCTTGCAGCCCCTGGATCAGCTCCTAATCTGCTCTTACGCTTTCAGCATGAGAGGTTTCTTTGCCCCAAGTTCTTGCTGTCTTATTGTTGCTGCAACTGCTCATTCAGCTCGAGTCCCGAGATCTTCTTTTTCTTGAGATCATTGGTCAAATTCTATTTTCACAAAGATTTGTGGACTTGGCTAAGCGCTCAGTTGACCTGAACTGTCTCGCTATGCTGAATATAAATCTGAGCCGGAGGGCAGAGCTCTCAATCTTCCCATCAATCTTTGTTCCTACCCTTACCTATGGTCATGAAGGATGGGTCATGACCGAAAGAATGAAATCACAGATACAAGCCGCCGAAATGGTTGGGTGGCGTCTCCCTTAGGGATAAGGAGAGAAGTTCAGTCATCTGTGAAGGACTCGAAGTAGAGCCACTGATTTGAAAAGAGCCAGTAGTGGTGGTTTGAATCTCTGGTAAGGATACCTCCTGGTCACCCCCCTTGTAGGGTGTTTCAGGCACATCCAGCTGGAAGGAGGCCTTGAGGCAGACCCAGGTCCAGGTGGAGAGATTATATCTCCACACTGGCCGAGGAACACCTCAGGATCCCCCAGTTAGAGCTGGTTGATGTGGCCAGGGAAAGGAAAGTCTAGGGCCCCTTGCTGATACTGCTGCCTCCAGAACCCGACCCCAAGTAAGCCATTTATGATAGATGGATGTATGGATGGAATTCTTGGGAGATGTGGCCATACAAACACAGACTTAAAAGAGATTAGAAAGCAGTTTGACTCACTGGATAATCTCTTCTATATTAAGTTATGGTGCCATCAGAGCATGAAACACACAACTATAGCCTGGAGACTGGAGAGGCCTTGGCAAAGCAGTGAGAGTGCCAGAGTACAGGGACAGCTAACAGGGACAAGAAGACGAGTCTAGAAGAGAACATACTGTACATGCTGAGTGGGATTAATGCTACATTACACAACTAATTGTTGCCCAGCGGGTATAGACCTAAGAAAAATACTAAAAAGTAAAGGACTTTTTTCTATTCTCCATGGACTCTGTCACTCTAACTAAACAGATGAACAGCCTTCAAACACCATGTTATTACCATAACTGTGATACAAGGACCCACTGAGGTCTTGCTGTCTGTGATTATTTGTAAGTTAGGGAATTCATTAGTTTCTGTGTGCACAAAGTATCAGGTGCACTAGATCAGAATCCGTGATCTTTATTAGAAACTGAGAGGGGCACAAAGTAAGTACAGCTAGTACAACAACAAACAGTTTGTGCTTCAAATTGAGAAAAACATGCTAACAACATAAACAAACTGAAACAAACACAATGTTATACAGTAAGCATGCCTCAGAGCAATGCTAGCTAACTATCTGTAACTTAGCCTTGTAGTTATGCAGATATCTCAATTCGTACCATTACAATCCCTTTTCCCGCTTGTTTCTGGAAGCAGGGGAATGGTCATCAACGATATGGTGGACATCGTTTACGTTTATTTTAGGCAGATCTCAGAGACAATCTCAACAAATTTGACATTTCTACAGCAAATGTGATGTAATAATGCAGATGTTAACTGGAGACTGGTTCGCCACCTCGTGGCACAAGCAGAAGTTCGCCACCACACTTGTGCACAGAGCCAATTGGACCAGAAGTCGACTGACTCTCTGTCAAGGAGCCCTTTTTAGGCAGAGTCAATAATTGATTGTCTTGTAAGGAGCCATGTATATGTTACGTGTAGCAAAACTGGGGTTCTTTTAGGACTCTATGATGTAGATATTGAGTCATCTGGCTTAAAAGTATCAATAATCCATGCTTTGAAACTGGCAGGGGTTTTATGTACTCTGTTGCTTAATGTCTCACTTTGTAAGTGTGCAATTTGATTTAGGTTCTTAAGCTCTTTGCTTAAAGGCAGAGGAAACATGGCGAAATAAAAAACGTTAATGGAGCTGCATAATGTGGTTCTATGAAGTGACATCAACAATAGCAGGCTCTTAGTAACGGAGGTCAAATGAAATTGGGACTTCAAGCTGAATTGGGATTGCATTGTACAGGGTGATTCATGCTCTATTTTCCGTAGGATTTGCAAAAAAGGAATGGAGCTCAATCCTAATAGGAAACATTATCATATGTAATACAAATTTACATCTGAGTCTCTCTAGAAAATTGCCTTTCTATGCCACGCCGGCATATTCAATCATGTCATACGACTTTATAAAAAGTTGTGGAAATGAATGAAGCAAAGAAACCCAGCGTTTGGTTCAGTGTGGCTGGTGTAATATATATGCATAATTAGTTTTTATGCTGCCATGGATTTATGACGTATCTAAAGAATTTTACTTGGGGAGGAGTTTGCAGAGGGTAAATAAGAAAGTACATTTGATAAAATGAACCGGAGGGATGATGACAATAATGAAAACTGTGTTAGATTTTTTTAATTTTGATATTGCAATAAAACAAGTGGATACAACAAATATACAGCCCCAAATCATGTTATCTGAATTTGTTTTGCTCTCGGAGAGATTGCACCCATAGCAGCTGGCAAATAGTGCAAACAGCTGAGCTCCAGATTGATATTCATTTTAAATGTGTGTTTTTCTGTTTCGTCAACACTGGAGTGAAGTTGTGTTAAGAGTTATGATGGAGCCAGACATCCAGAAATCTTATTTAATCTCATATCAACACAAAGAACTAATACAGTTTATAATAATGCTCTGAAACCCGATCTTTAACTGTATCACACACACATCAACAAATAAAGATCCTGATTCAGACTAGATTGAAATACATAGCAAACTTCACCGCCTTTTCTTGTATTCAACCTGTGTTACTATGGACGGACACGTGTTTTAAACATGTGCACTGACTTTATAACTGGTACTTAAAACTCTAACTTACTTTTTTAGCCGCACTTACGAGGGCGTTTCTGACGTTTCCTTTTTGAGAGATCTGTTTGCTTGTGGGATATTGGAGGAGGAAGAGGTAGAGGAAAAGAAGAAAGACAGAGATGCGGTCCACAGCAGCAGCAGCAGCAAAGAGGTGTTTCTTTGATGGCAGGCGGAGGCAGGAAATCACAAGTTTTAATGTTCAATGTTAAACTGAGCAACTCTCACAGGCACACTTCACACAGAACAGTGGGAGGGAGATGTACAACAACACTGCATACCAGCATTGGCATTGTGATTTCAAAGCAAAAATGTACTATACTGGGTGTTGCTTCTACAGGTAACATTCTTATGTATAAATAAATATTTTTGAAAGCAAGACAATTTAACACTTTAGAGAAAAACATCTCTGTGCTGAAGACAAGTTGTTCTATTTTAGGCTTGTTTCAAGCATCACTGATGAATATTTTTTGGCAACAACTTATCGACTGTCTAATATGAAAGGGTTTGGATTGGATTGAATGACTTTATTAATCAGTACCATGGACAACATACAGTACAACTATACACAGAGAAGTACAACATAAAATACAGATACCAACAACAACAGTACAAGCATAGTCACCAAATCAATGTAATGGTTTATGACAATAGTAAAATGAAAAAATTAAAAAGAATTTGAAAAATTTATATTAAGAAGTGCAAATGCGTAATGAGTAAAATTTACTAAGTCACTCCATTCAGTAAGCCAAATTACCACAATCAGCAATAAAACACAGCAGCATTAAGCCACGGTCAGCAGTCATATAAATATCAATACAACAGCCTTAAATCTGCAGTCCTGATCAAAAAACCTAATAGCAGCAGGAACTAAAGACCTTCTAAAGTTTTCTGTAGAACACCTGGGTGCCACCTTTAACAAAAGTGCTGTGCAGCGGGTGGTCATCCTGTGACAGGACAGCCCTAAACTTCCTTCAGGTTCTCTGCACTGTAATGACCTCCAGAGAACCAGGGGTCATACCAACGATGAGTCCTGCCTTTTTAATAGGGGGTCACTAATGGTGATGAACTCAAAGAGAGTTATCACCTCTCTTAGTAAGAGTAGAAGCACCTTTTATCTCATTGTTTTGAGTTTTTCTGTGCCTCAAACTCTACTCAACCTGGTTTCCAGCGTCCCAAACAAAATCGTTCAGTGCAGCTTTAACGCCTGTGCAGTTTGTCCAAAAGTTTCAAACTTCCCTAACTAGGATGCCTGCCGTGACGACACACCACTGATATTTTATGTCTTTTCAGTGGCATTTTTCCAGTCTCTAAGCTCACTGTTTCCTTCAGCACTGAGTAAAAAGCAACATAACGTCATCCAGCTTTGAACTAAAAAGAAAGACCACCTTAACATGCACCAAGGCCATGTATCATTCACATATCTGAGTCCCTTGTACCATTTTCCACGCATGAATATCTATTTAACAACTCATTTTACTGAGTTCACTTCTCTTCTTTTCAAAAATCAAGGGAATTCAGTGACCTTAAAATGTCATTTTCTTGTCACAGTTGCATCCATTTAACTTGTCTAATTTCTTTATATTGACAACTCAGAACAAAATATCTTGGAACAAAGCAATATGTAGGGCCTGACCTATATGGTATTTGTGGGGCTGATACTGGTATTATGGAGTAAGAAAATCTCAAAGATCTGATAAATCTGCCAATATGTAATATTCACTAGGTGTGGTTATCAAAAACTTGTGACAAAGATATGCAATGAAGGCAGAACATCTTACATTTTAACATCAGTGCGCTAACATTGAACACGTTACTTATCAGTTAGTAAATGACAGACCTCCCTCTACTGGACAAACCACGTAATTACGCCATTTTAAATCACTAGTACAAGCATTCTTTCCAGCCTTAGAAAACAGTTTAAGTTTCGGCACGTCAGTGAACATATATACCGATACCATTATAGCTGCAATAGGCCAATACTGGCTGATGATATGGACAAACCAAAATATTGGTCAGGTCAGGCCTTAGTAACCTATACTGTGATTCTCCTAGACCCAAATTTAGACTGAATGCATTGTAAAATCTGTCCTGTATGTGTGCTTTTCTCAAGTAGCTTTCTGTAACTGCCTGTCAGCCTATTTAACTCCATCGATTGTTAAATTCATAGTTTTAGTAGTCTGGTTAACAAATATTCAAAACACCTCATCTGAAATATTCTGACATGTGAGTACTTGTCCCTAGATTAAGGGCATGTCTAGAAGGGTGCCCTGAGGTTTTTCTAAAGTATGATTGGTCCAGAGAGAGGTGGGACCCCAGCTGGAGGCCATCTGTGTGTATTTTTGGTGGAACATAGTTTGTAGTTGTATGTAACCTCCAATTGCAACTCCAAAAAAAGACTTAAAGAACTAAACCATTTTATTAAGCTTTTTATTTTAAGTCATACTCAAATAGTTAACAGCCTTTCTGTCTTTGCTTTCCCTAAGCAGAGACATGTTGCTTCTTTTTAGAATGAATTTCTGCAGCAGATGTGCAAAACATAGTGGCTAGATGTTTGTATTGTGTGCACATTTGAGTGTGTAGTATTTTTGTACAGTTCAGCATTATTGCCATCAAGGCACAAGGAAGATGCCTCTCAATAATTCATGGTAAGTTCGACCTTTTACAGAATAGATTTTACCTGCAGAGTCAGTCAATTTTATATAATCTTCAATGCATAATGGCTTTTGTTGAAGTCCAGTTTATTACAACCTGTCCATCTTATTTTTAAAGTTTCAGACATTCTTTCTATTGACAGTGATAACATTGTAATAAACCAAGTCACTTACTGAGGTCTGGAAAAGTGGCAACACGACTACAAAGAAGTCTGACAGTGCAAAAAATATCAGCAGTCAAAAAACAAACTCCCCGGTTAGCCAGTTTTTGGATGAGGAGACGAAGGTGCTGAAACGGACCTCCAGGTTCAAGTAACTCATCATAGTTTTGTGTTAATCTCCCTCTTTTTTTTCTCCTTTTTTTCCCCTTTTTTTTGCAGTGGGAGATTATTGTGTGCTCACTTTCAGTTTGAGCTTCATAATGGCTTTCTTTTTTAACTTTTAAGATTTTCAGCCAGCTTCAAGTCTTCATGCTAAGCCAAGCTAATCATTTGTGAAAGAGAAGTTGTGAGTTTGAGTTAGAGTAAGATATATATGTATATATATATATATATATATAAACAATATCAGAGATGAAGTTGAATAGTTGAATAGAAGGTCATGAGGTTAGGAAAAGATGTCAAGGGACAAAAAATATATATATCCTGGTGCACATACTAATGTAATTATGTTTAGCGGATGCTATTGACTGCCATGGAAAACTACATTTACTGAAGATGCATCAGTAAGAATGTATCTTAGATACTTGGCCTCATTTTTTGTTTTTTGTTTTCTTGCATTGTTTCATGCAGTCTGTATAAAAATTGACAGCCCGTGGAATTATATCACTTTATCACCCAGGTTGGAATTGAAATAATAAAGGAATAAAAGAGCACAAAGGGAGAGCATCCCATAAAACCAGGCTTCCATTAAACAGAAACCATCAACTGATAAAAAGTGTGATGCATACTCCAGCAGAGAGAGAGACAGACAGACAGACAGAGAGCATGAAAATATGGACAGAAGTCTTGACATGATCAAGGGCAAAAATCTGATTTCAGTCTTGGGGGGGGGCACCAAGGAGGGAAGTGTTAATTATCTAGAGGGTGTTTTTACTAAGCATGTGTTAATTTTCTTCTTGGATGTGTACGTATCCTCAGTCAGCCTCTCTGCTGCTCTCCCCCATTTACTTTCCTTTACAACTTGTCTTACAGTGTTCACCCTCAGTGTCCTTCAGTCACTAGCATCGCATAAGATACATAACACTAAAACTAGTTTGTGTTATCCTTAGCCTTATTGATGTTAGCCTTCATTTCAGTTAAGGCAAACATTAGCTTTAGCTAGCCAACATTATTTAGCAGTAAAATAGGAAAACTGGCTAACACTAACATTTATTTGTGTATTGAAAAGCTAGATACCTAGCTGACGTTAGCCTACAGTGTCCAAATCCCCCCTTTAATTTGAACCCTTTTCTGCCTGAAGTTAATTAGAAAATTAGTCAGTTACTTCACGTTCAGAGCACACTCTCTCACTCCACACACAATCAGAGCTGTTTGCCTTCACCAGAGGCACAAGCACTACTATAGACTAAACAACTCTGAGGCATATGGCTGGGTGGGGGGATTTACTCTTTTGTTCTTCTGTTCGCTTTTATAATCAGCACAAGTGCTTTCAGTGCAAATTATTATGATATTTAAAATCATTATATAATAAAGTTATATTTTAAAACCGTATTATCTGGAGGGACTGTATCTATGTGGAAGGGGGAGTGACAAGTCCCCTGTGTCCCCCCTGAGATTTACACCCTTGGGCATGATTGAACCTAATGTTACTCTGCAGTTCTGTGGTTTATCAGTGACTTGAACTGCAGACTGGAAAATTTGTTAAACGTGTAAAATGGAATGTTTTCACATCTATATGTCTAAAAACGACTGCATCTTTGTTATATGTTTTGTTGAGTTGTGAATCTACATTATCACAAATGTTTCCATCTAAGTTTAAACTTAGAGAAATATGTAATTTTATCCAAGGTAACAATGCTTTTTATCTCGTCACCCGCCACTAACCTTTGGGGTAACCTGTAAGAAAGTGAGGAGGGAAATTATTTAAGTGCTCGCTCTGATAGTTTCATATCGCTGAAATCCAAAGTCCAATATCAGGAAAGTGACGCAATCTACTGTATAGTATAATCTGACACTCACTAAGACAACTGTATTACATATTTATGCTGCCCACTGTCCTTGATGTTGACTCAGTATGGCAGCACTGAGAGCAATATGACATCATAATGGATCTTTAATGACTCACTTGTTAGAAATCTCGTCAGAGTTCGTCCTTTAAAGACAGCAGTGTTTTTATAACCACATACTCACTCTGAATATCATCTCTGCCTTTTTACACCTGAGAATAAGTGCGACACTCACACTCACTCTGTAAGTAAAGCTATGAAAAGCAGCGTTCAATGGCGTCTCTGATGCACAATTTTAGCTTCAATCATCTCCTCCTCTGAGATTTAGCAGGCGCACTCACTGTAGACAGAGCACGGTTCTGATTTCCCAATAGTATTCATCATAACGCGGTCTGATAGCTTATTGGAGCAAAGATTGTTGATGCTGGATATTTAACTGTAATTCTCGGTGTAGCAGACAGTGTAATAGTTGAGACACTGGTAAAATATGAACCTGTTTGTAGATGTTTGAAAATTTCATTTTAATATCACATAGAAGACTTTTAAGAATCAAATCAAAGCACTAG